>CALNHX010005508.1:0-105697 GCA_940337035.1 Agriotes lineatus | reverse complement strand
TGGCCAATTATTTCTCGGAAGGGTGCTGTCACAAATGACTACGATGTCTCCGATCTTAATCTCTGGAGTTCTGTGTTGCCACTTCTTTCTCCTTGTCAAAGATGGGAGATATTCCTTAACCCAACGGTTCCAAAACATATCTGCCAAGGCTTGAGCCAACTTCCACTGGTTTCGCAGGTACAAATCAGAAGGCTCAGATACTCCTGTTGGTGGTGCCGTTCCAGCAGGCCCAATAAGGAAGTGATTAGGTGTTAGAGCTTCCTTGTCGTCCGGGTCCATTGAAACAAATGTCAACGGTCTACTATTCACCGTGTGTTCTGCTTCACAGAATAAAGTGTGTAGAACTTCCTCCTTGGGTGAACGAGATTTCAAAGTCGTAGACAGTGCAATCTTGACCGACCGCACTAAGCGCTCCCAACAGCCTCCCATATGTGGTGATCCTGGAGGGATAAAATGCCAAGTTACACCCTTGGACGCCAAAGTTGAAGTCAGATGGTCTTGATTCAAAGCCATAAGCGCCTCCTTTAACTCTCTCGAAGCTCCTCTAAAGTTAGTACCATTGTCAGAGTAAATGTCAGCTGGAGGACCTCGTCTTGCAATCATTCTCCGCAAAGCCAGAATAGCTGAATCTGTAGTCAGTGACCCAGCTAACTCCAAATGTATTGCCCTTGTACTAAGGCAAGTGAAGAGGACTCCGTATTTCTTCTCTGTACGTCTTACAATGGTCACGCTATAGGGCCCAAAATAATCAATTCCAACTTTCATAAATGGTCTCACCTGACGTGTGACTCTGAAATCTGGAAGAGGAACCATCTCAGGAATCTTCGGCATGATTCTTGAATTTTTACAAAATTGACAATTTGACCATGAACGTCTAACTGCACTTCGAGCATTCAAAATCCAGAACTTCCAGCGAAGTTCATTGAGTACTAACTCACATCCATGATGTCCAGCTCTGTTGTGGTATTCTTGAATTAGAAGCACGGTCAAAGGGTGCTTCGGGTCCAAAATAATTGGTTTTTTAGTAGAATCCTCCAAGTCAGGTGATAGTTCGATTCTACCCTTCAATCTGATTAAACCATCATCATCAAGAACAGGAGAAAGTTGACTTAACCTGCTGCCTTTTGGAATTGACTTCCCTCGTAACATCCGTTTAATCTCTTCTGGAAAGCTGTCGCTCTGAGCTGTCTTAAGACCGATTAACTCTGCTTGTTTCAATTCTAGTGCTGTGAGGACACTCGATTTGTAATTGGACTTCCCTCTTGCCTGAGTGATAAATCGAAGGACTCTGGCCATTACACGAACAAATCGATTCCATGAAGAAAATTGATTTGGATCCAATAAGCCATCATTGTGTGTCATGGTTAAACATATGACTTCATCCATGAAGCCTACCAACTCCGTCTCTTCTTTAATTGTCATTTCAGGTTGTCTTGGCCAAAATAAAGGTTCATTTTTCAAGAACTTTGGACCGTTAAACCATCTGCTCTTGGGGCTCAAATCGTGATCTTTTGAGTCTCGAGTGGCGTCATCTGCCACGTTAAGTTCCGTTGGCAGCCATCTCCACTTGTTACCATCAGTGAGCTCGTGAATTTCTCCAAGACGATGGGAGACAAATGGCTTGAAACGTCGAGTATCATTTCTTAACCAATGCATAACTGTCATTGAGTCGGTCCAAAAGATTGTCTCTGCAATGTCTAACTCCAATTCTCCACGAAGACTACTAGCGAGTCTTGACCCAAGAACCCCTGCTTGAAGTTCTAGTCGAGGAATGGATAAGGTTTTTATTGGAGCTACTCTTGACTTGGCGGTGATAAATGCCACATCAACTTGTCCTCGTGCCACGATTCTCAGGTAAGCAACTGAACAAAATGCTTGCTGACTTGCATCACAGAAAACGTGAAGTTGAATGCTGTCGGCTATTGGAATCGACAGGGAGTAGCATCTTGAAACTTTCACCTCAGTGATGCCCTTCAAGTTTTGAAGCCAGTTGTTCCACTTATGCCACTCGTCTTCTTGGAGCTCATCATCCCATCCGATTCCAGTCCTCCAAATGTTCTGAACCAAAATCTTCGCTTTCACAATGAACGGCAAAAGAAAACCCAAAGGATCGAAAAGTGACATGACAAGCCGGAGGACATCTCTCTTTGTCGAACGTCTCTGTCCAACAAGAAGCTTGTCGTCAACCTTTGGAAACTTAAGTCTGAAGGTGAACTCGTCGGATCTAGGGTTCCAATTTAACCCAAGAGCTCTTTCAAAGTTATCTCCTTGTGTTAAGTTTAGTTCTTTTGTCGAATTGGCTCTAAGTTCCTCAGGAATTGAGTCCATGACATCTTGGTAGTTTGAAACAAATTTGCAAATAATGAATCCTCCTCTTTGGCGAATTGTCCTCACCTCTTCAATCATCTTGATGGCCCCCTTAACAGTATCATCAGAATCAAGCCAGTCATCCATGTAGTGGTGGTTTATAATGGCCGCTACTGCTTTTGGGTAAGAATCCTTAAACTCCAAAGCGTTGATGTTCTTTACAAATTGAGCTGAAGAGGGAGAAGAGGTGGCACCAAAAATCATTACTTTCATGACCATCACATCTGGTTCTCTGTTTCTGTCTTTTCCTCTCCATAAAAATCTTTGAGCAGGAAGGTCTTCATCGCGAATAAAAACACGGTGAAACATATCAGTGATGTCAGCACAGATTGCCACCCTCTTCCGTCTGAACTTCCAAAGAATGCCAGGTAGAGAATTGAGGTAGTCTGGTCCTTGAAGTAGCATGTCATTCAGGCTAACACCATGAGACTTCGCTGCTGCATCACAAATCCATCTGAACTTTCCGGGTTTGTTTGGGTTCGTCTCGGCAAAGTGAGGAAGGTACCACTCCTTGGCGCTTACCACTTGAAGTTCCTCATCAGTGGCCTTGCAAGCAAACCCTTTCTTGATGTACTCTTGGATCTTCGACTCGTAAGCTTGCGCAAAGGCTGGGTTACGATCCATCTTCTTTTCTATGCTCTTGAGTCGTCGAAGAGCATTTGACATGCTCTCAGGTAGGACAGAATTCTCGTCTCTCCAAAGCAATCCTGTTTCAAATCGGTCTCCCTTTCTTTTGGTAGTTTTCTCCATGATGCTTTTGGCTCTGAGATCTTCTCTAGATCTCGACTTTTCATCTGTTACTTTGACTCCAAATGACTCAGTCTTAAAAGAATCAAGTACAAGCCGATGGAGATCTTCATCACGCTCCTTGTTACTGTAGACATGGCAGATAAATTGGCATTCCTCTCCACGAGAAATTGTATGTGTTCCATGAACAAGCCATCCCAGTTTGGTGAGTAAAGCCATTGGACTACCCTCTGGACCCTCGCGAAGTTCCCTTGACTCAATGAGGTGCGATTGGTCTTGTCCTATCAAGAGCTTGGGTTTTGCTTTCTTTACGGCTTCCAGATCCAAAACTTGCAAATGATGCATGTCACTTAAGCTGCGAATGTTCAATGTACGAGTAGGTAAATCAAATTTTGAGACTGTCCTTACATTTGAAATAACAAACGAGTCTGTCATTCCAGCACCTCGCACCTTTACTTTCACGTTGCGTGACTCGTAGCCCACCTTTGTTGAGCTGTCATACCACTTGATTCGCAGAGGACGAATAGGACCAGAAAGTCCAAGCTCTGCTGCTAGACCACCATCCATCAATGTTGCAGTTGAGCCTTGGTCGAGCATAGCAAATGTTGAGACTTCACATTTAGGTCCTTTTAACACAACAGGAAGCACCTTAAGGAGAATTTGAGTTGACTCTACTTGAATCTGAGAGACCAAGTCCATATTTTCAGTCAATGTGACTGTCTCAGCTGAATATTCAGTCGAAGACTCAGGAACGCTCTGCTGTGACAATTGCTTTGAGTGCAGAAGAGGATTGTGGTTCCTCTTACAGCCTTCGACACCGGCTTCATTTGGCTCTGTTGAAACTGGATCGGTGTTTGAAGTTGTAGCCACAAACAGTGTATGCTTTCTTGTACCTTTGTCATTGCGTTTGACTTCTGACTTTCCCTTTCCATCATCAGTAGGAAAGTTAATTTTTGTCACAAACGAAGCAGCTCGAGCCTCTCCCTCAATCCAGTTGGAAAAGTCTTTGAGGGTAGCTATGGCTGGATATTTCTTGGCTACTTTCTTTCCCCAACTCATCCTCAAAACGGCAGGAAGTTTCTGGGTCAATTCTGTCAAAAGCTGAGGATTGATCAGGTACTCTGGACGTTGAAGTGTTTCTACGGTTGAGACCAAATTCCGGATTACAATTGAGAAGTCAACAATAGACTCACCCTTGTCAATAGAAGGAGATGTCGCCTTCCGAGCTTTCTGTACTATAGTTTCTATTATAAGCTCAGGCCTGCCATATTTCTCTTCCAAGACGTTTATTGCCACCTCAACGTTGTCAGGAAGAACAAGCATCGACTTGACGCACTCTTTAGCTGCTCCTTTTAAGCACCTTTGAAGACGGCAGAGGTTCTCATCCTCAGAGAAACCACATAATCTTGTTGAACGTCGGAACTGAGTGATGAATCCGGGCCACTCTTCTGGATCCCCAGAAAAGTTAGGTAAGTCTTTACCCAATGACTGCCTTGCCATCATCCTCGTTGTCTGTTCTTCCGTTCTTGCCTGGGTTGGAGCTGCTGCAACCGTCTGAACTGCTGCAAGAAGAGCTTGTGCCAATTGACTGACTGCAGGATCGGATTGAGGAACTGGAAACGGTGATCTTCGGCTTTGATCCTGCCCACCACTGCTTTGTAGCCACTGAGCCACTCTATGCATTGGTGCTGGTGACTCTAATGTTAAGCCTTGTAGACTATTACCAACATTTGACAAAGAGTGGTTAGATCTTCTGCTTCCGCCTTCTTCATCTTCACATATTTGAAACTCTTCCTTGAGTTCCTCTTCTCTGATAGACAGCTTGTGTTGAAGGAGCTCTTTTGCTTTCGCTTTTTCCTTAGCATCAAGAGCGGCAATCTCCTCAGCAACTTTTAGCTTTTCTTTAAGTACAGCAACTCGATAAGCACTGACTTTTCATGTATCACTAACTCTTGAAATATGACTGGTGTTAGATCTGTGATTAGTCTTTGATCTGAGACTGACCTTTGACATCTGACCCATTGACTCCGGGGATAACCCATTGTTGAACTTCTGGTCTTGAGCTGCCTTTCCTTGTTTGGAAGTAGGTTGGGTGTTGGCTTGTCCTGCCGTCTGTTCCCAGTCCCCGTACCTCTCTGGAGGAATACCAGCGTTTGACCTTTCAGTCCGTCGCAACCTGTCACCAGACTCTTCTCCTGCCTTACTCATATTCAAAATAAAAAGTCAAATGCTGTCACTGTCACTTCACAGACAGTCAAAAAATGTAACTGTATATTCACGAACTGTTCTTCGGCTCGAATGGACCAATGTTCTCGCGGTCTAACTATTTATGCCTATTACTCAGAAGGACCAGCACAATAAAGTGCAACTTGTATTTATTTTCCAAAATTACAGTATTTTCCTATCACAACCCAATAACAAGTATCTATCTAACAACACTACCATGGCTACCAAAAAATATATATAAGCACTCTTTCACCAATTTATAATTTACTGCTGTTGCTCGGCGGGCACAATAGTCAAAGAAATAAATTAAAATATTAGGGCAAATATTTAATTTAAAGCATTTTGAAGTGAATGGATAGGAGTAATTTAGCAGTCTATTAGATATTATTATAGTATTGGCTTACATCCTAAAGTCAATTCTATAACAGTAGATTCGTTTTGTGGCACTATGGTTTTTTTATTCTATTAATTTAGTTGTGAATGATATATTTACTTAAATGTATGTAACTGTGGCCTTAAGTAGTTTTTACTGTTGACTGCAGTATAAATCTCTAAAATAAAATACCGTTCACAAATAATATAAATAGAAGTGATTCTAACACGGATTTCTGGGGAACTCCCAAATTGTTGATTGTTCTTCATTAAACAAAATTTGTTGATTCTATTTGTTAAATCATCAGAGTTCCTCCCAATTATATACATTTGGAGTATATTTAACAATTAGTCTATATCCATTGTTTCAAGAGTATTTTGCAAATCTAAAATTGCCTTTAATTTATGCTGATTATTTCCTTCATATCCATAATAATGCGTAATCACCATGGTTTCTGTCACTTTAATAATGACTAAAATTCAAACGTCAAAATTTAACCGCGGTTAAATTTATGTCAAAATTTAATCGCTTGTGCATAAATTTAACATGATTATTAAGGGTGCTTCACCAACTGAATTTTATCTATTTATTCAGGAAATAATCACTCCGAACATCCCGCGTGCATGTAAACTAGCCTGAATAAATTTTGACGATTTTCTGTCAGAATGTTTTGCTCTGAAGAAATATATCTCGTAAATTTTCCGCTTCAAAATCCCTCGTGCTGCGCACTCGGGATTCTTGTTGAGCGGCAAATTTACTTGACAAATTTCTTAGCAAAACATTCTGACAGAAAACGTCAAAATTTAATCGGCTATTTTAATGCACTTGGGATATTACTGTTGATTATTTCCTTTATAGCCATAATAATACGTAATCATCATGGTTTCTGTGAGTTTAATAATGACAAAAAATCCATCTTCAAAATTTAACCGCTGTTAAAAATGTGTCAACATTTAATCGCTTGTGCATAATTTTAACATGATTATAAAAGGTGCTTCACCAACTGATTTTATCTACTTATTCAGGAAATAATCACGCCGAACATCCCGCGTGCATGTAAACTAGCCTGAATAAATTTTGACGATTTTCTGTCAGAATGTTTTGCTGTTAGAAAATATATCTCCTAAATTTTCCGCCCCCAAAATCTCTACGCACTCAGGATTCTTGTTGAGCGGAAAATTTACTTGACAAATTTTTTAGCAAAACATTCTGACACAAAAGTCAAAATTTAATTGGCTGTTTTAATGCACTTGGGATATTACTGTTGACTATATCTCGCATCCCTTATTATCCAATCAAACGCCATGATTTTTCAAAATTTAACCAATCGGTGTTTCTATAATGGCAAAAATCAAAAATATTCGTTGGGATTTTATCCGTACTTTTACCACTTGTATCCATGGCGACCACCAAATATGTTGTTTTAATCGAGGTGGTATTTCAAAAACGTCATTTAAACTGTTATTGTGCATCAGTATAAACGTCATATCTATACAAAATGAAACCATATTTGGGAAATAGTTCACAAAATGTACTTCGGAGTTGTGATGTTGCTTGGAAAATGTTTTACTCAAGCCTTCGGCTCGGAATTTCAGAAAGTTAGTTTGTTTTGTGACATTGCCAAAACAAAAAAACTTTCGTAAAGCATTTTTACCGGCAAAATCCTTTACCCTTAATATATTATTACTGACTCTTCAACACTATAACATATAAGCCAATCACATTGCAGGCATTTGCTTTTTTCAACCAATAACAGCAGTATATCACTGACTATTCAACTCACCCCCTTCAAGTTAACTATTCACCAATCATAATTTAGTATTTATGTCATTTGCCACCAATCAGCGTAAAATTGTGCAACAATTCCGCTAGCGGAGTTTTAATGACAATTTTTTTCTCTTCCTGTGACATTTATTTAACTTCCTGTAAAATTAATCAAATATGATATTAGAAATGTCAAATTTGATAACAATTTATTTTACTTCAACAGATTTATATTTTCAAAGAGGACGTGATAAAATTGATTAATTACTAAGAAATGTCAATTTTGTTCGTTGAATAGTCCTTCAAATGCCGCTTGCAGCCGACGAATTGCATGAATTTTTGTCAAAGTGTTTATTCGTGTTTATTGCTTCAAAATTGGTCTCGTGCTGTCGCACTCGACCAATTTATATCGAAGCAATAAACACTCATACACTGACAAAAATTTTCGCCAATTCGTCGACCGCTCGCGGTATTGTATATGAATATTGGGCACCATGCGAAATATTCACAAAACAATACTCAAAAAATAAATAGCCCTAGTATCGCTTAGCAACGATGTTCTGTCCTTAGTGATATGGCTAGGTTACGTAACACTAAACCCCAACAAACTGTGTGGCTTGTTTTAAAAATTTTAAAATGCTGTGTTTTGGAAGTATTCCGCTGAATTTAATTGAGAATGAATAATTATATTAATTGCTGGATTATTTTTCAATAAAGTTAATCGTTATGTATTAATATTGTTAAATAGTCGTCCCAAATACCACTGAAAGTGGATATATTTTTTTTAAATATTTTGCCATTTCCATAGAAATTATTGCAAATTTCACTCAACAAATAACATTTAAATGTGACTCGCCTTCGGCTCGTGACATTTTGATGTGATTTTGTATCGTGAAATTTAAACGCAATAATTTACATGGAAACAACAAAATATTTGTCAAAAATATATCCACTGCTTGTGGTATTACCTTGATTATTTCCTTCACATCCATAATAATGCGTAATTACCATGGTTTCGGTCAGTTTAATTTCAAAATAAATTTAAATGTCAAAATTTTACAGCGGTTAAAATGTGTCAGAATTTATTCGCTTCTGAATAGTGTTGACATCATTATCAAAGGTGCCTCACCAACTGAATTTTATCTATTCATTCAGGAAATGATGAATATACCAAATGCATGTAAACTACCCATAATTTTTTACGATATTCTGTCAAACTATTTTGCTCTGAAAAATTACTCGTAAATTTTCGGCCCCAAAATCCCTCGTGTTACGCATTCGGGATCTATGTTAAACTCAAATTTACTTGACAAATGTCTTATCGATTACTGTTGATTATTTTCACCGTTTTCCTTCCAGTCCATTATTACTACTAAATTTAATGCGGCTTTACAACTATGTATTTTTCAGAATTTATTGTGGTATTGTTCTGTTATTAGCCTATCGCTTTCGGAAGTCCTCCAACTGGTCTAACAATTCATTCGAATATCTTTTTCAACAAGTAAATCTTGGAATTGGCAGTACTGAAGAATTTTTTCACTTAAATGGAAACACGCATTCTTGTAAGGATTCATTTATTATACAATTAAATTGCCTCCTATACGAGGAGGTATATTTTATTATCACAGACAAACGCAAACTGCTAACGTAAGCCTCCTCATAATATTTTACAAAATTTAAACAAACTGTATAAAACAGAAGAAGACAAGATAGAATAACAAGTCTCATAGACTACTTTTCAAAAATCTACGCCATTGGATTGCGCCAGTTTAAACTCAAATTAGTTTAATTTATTATATTCGAGTGCAACAAATTATGTAAGTTACTGGAACATTTTATTTTTCTATTAGATATTGGATAGAATCACAAATCAGTAAATCCACCCTATACTACGTTTAACGAACAAGTGGTTACCACGTCTGCTTAGCATTCGGGAGATCGTGGGTTCGATTCCTGTGGCCGTCTGCTCTGATTCAGGTTTTTAGGTGGTTTTTCTGAGTCAAGAGAGTACTTTCTCTGAGGCGAATTCCGGAGCAGTACTTCTCCACCTTTCCTAGTCTCTCTTCCATTTTTCACCCCTCCTTTCTCTCCCCGTTTCCTGAAATTCCAGTTATTGGCTGAAGAGGGACGCAAGGCCGCTATAGCAGCCCGCCCCCAGTTGGAGGAATTGAAATGACCCTCAATATTACCTTTGACGAACAAATTCAAAAATCAAATTACTGGGACGGCTTTGGTGGCGCAAAACCATTTTCATACTTTACGAATTAAAGATTCGGGAAATTCAAAAATAGCTTGATTTCAAATACAATTGAGCTGTGTACAACCGGTTTACCAATAGCAACATTCTATTCAAAGTTAGCGCTCATCTGTGGGAGAGGCTTCTGCAGAGTCAGCACGTGGCTTAAATGTTAATTAACAGTTATTAATTTCAGGTGTCTTGTGGATCATGCAACACCTTATTCCTGGAGTGAAGGAAACCATATCGTTGCTAAGAAAAAATGGAAAAAGAGTGCGATTCGTTTCGAACAACAGCGCTCTTGGCGTAGAGAATCTGCAGAAAATGATGACCAGTTTCGGATTAGAAGCCCAAGTAAAAGATATCGCCATCCCTAGTCTAGCTATAATTTCTTACTTGAAAAGTATCAGTTTTGACAGGGAGATTTTCCTCATTGGCCTTAGCCACATGAAAAAAGATTTAACCGACGCCGGCTTTACGGTAGCAGACAGTGGAGTAAGCCTTTTCAATTTTAGATTTGCATTGGTACTATAGTAGAATCCGTTTAATACGAAAAGCACTATCAGTTAAATAGAAAGTAGATCGTAAGAAAGCTTTAATCAAAGTCACTGTTTTCGGTACTATATAAAGATTATATTAAATTTTCTTGTTTTCAGCCAAGTAGCATAGAAGAAAGTTACACAGATCTATTAAAAAATGTGCAAGATAGAGAAGAAGTCGGAGCAGTTATTTTTGACATGGATATTAATTTAAATTACATTAAGCTTCAAAAGGCCTTGGTTTATATACAGAGACCAGAAGTACTATTCATAAACGGAGCCTCTGACAAGACAACCCCAATTGGTGCAAAACTATCGTTAATCGGTAAGTTACAATTTTTCATCGGCGTAAATCAGTCTTTTATTGTAATAAAATTCGTAGTTGCATTTAATGATGCCGGTGATTCGTAGACACATTTAACCATTTAATATAATTCCTGCAAATATGGAATCTATGCCAAAAAAGTTAAATGCCTTTTTATTGTGTATACGTCTATTATTGTAGCTAGTACTCCTTTATTTATTATTGTAGAACATCCAATCTGTTCATATGAAAACATCTACTTATAATATTAAGGAAATTGGAAGAGTTGGTGAGATACCAAAATCACTGTAGATGTTGGAATGTAGGTTTTCAAGGCCGTTCACCATTTAATGATAGTCTTTTTAATGGTGCCGAGTTTATACAAGATATTATGTCGACGTTATACATTAAAAGCAAAGTGTTTAATTTGTGCATCGAGTGGTAACTGGTTCTTCCGAGATTGTGTACGAGGTTCGAGCAGTGTAATTGGAGCCCTGTGAGCTAGAGGTAAGCAGCGACCTTTGTGGGAAGCAGTTGGAGCCTTAGCTGTGAAGCAACGGCTGAATTGGAGGCCTTTCGGGGCGATCGAGCAACAGGAGTCGTTCTCCAGAGCATCGCGGCTTGTATCTGTAGTCCAACTAAGAAAGAGAGGCCCAGAAATTGTGGGACCTGTTGAGGGCTTGAGTTAAGCCCTAAATACCGTAGCAAAACCAACAGAAAGATCAGGAAAGATTGAATTTAGTGATTTCCAAGTGCCGTCGGTTTTCTGTGAATTTCCGGCAGACGCGTCAACTGAGTGTTTTTTGTGTGTGACGTGTATTTACTTACTGCTATTTTTATCACCTAGACAATGCTTTAATTATGTAATCACAGATAACTGTCGAATAATAGCGAATTGGTTTTGCGAAATTGTGAGGTTGGAACGCCGTATTTGAATTTGGTTCCCATTAATTCAAATATCCGGTACTGTAGAAGTCCCAGTGGTTAAAAAGGCATTGTTTAAAGCGTTTACAATAAATTTATTAAAAAGATAGTACGATATTTAAGTTGATAGCAAATGCATTTCCAATAAATTATGCTAAATCAAAATAATATTTTCTATGATGTAGAAACCCAACCCTTTAAGATGATAGTCATTTATTTTACACAAAATTAATAATATTATAATAGCCGATAGGGCATATTCACAATAATTCTTACCCGTTTTCTTTGTATTTCAGTGCATTCGGATATATACTAATTTAAAAAAAAAGATATTAATTCAATAACAAAATTGCACACTACGATTATAGAATAATGCAAATACGAATGAGCCCTTAACGCCTCGCTCTTGGCCAGAGTTATATCCTCTTTTAAGGGTATATAATACAAAGAATAATTATATATAAATATCGTATTATATTCTTTACCTCGTTGTTCTGTGAGAATGGCCGATAAACGGACTACCATTTCTGACATTTATTTGTTTTAGGCCCAGGACATTTTCAAGACATTTTAGAAAACCTGACAAACAGAGTTCCTCTTCAGTTTGGCAAACCTTCACTGAATTTTGGAAAGTACGTCACGGAAACATTTGGCATCTCGGACAATTCGAGGACGTTATTTATAGGAGACTCGTAAGATTTATTTTGTGATAAAGTCATGATCGATAATTGTTTAAAACGTTGTTTGTAACTGTCATACTTGCTACTTCAAACATCCAAAATATTGACATTTTTGGAAAGGCTTAACTTTAGGAATATATGTATTAACCAATGGATAACAAAACTTGAACCTGTCATTTGCCAGGAAGCAATTTATAACGACTTTCTTTGTTTGTTTGTAATTAATAAGGTCTAACCATGCGAAGTAGCAAGTACCTTAAACATCAACTGATGTGGTCATATGGTCAAAGTCCTGCTAGACTATCTTTTACGTGCTACACATCGTAATAACATGGACCTATGGCTTTACATCACTGTAAAGATTTTCATCAGATTTTTTTTATTCCAACTCTCGACCCTTAGATCAGTAGCTAAATTGCTTAACCATTGAGCTACCGGGCTCGGCCTTTATTAACGTTTTATTTATCATCAACGTTTTGATATTTTGGTGATGAATGAACAGATATTTTGAATTGGTGTATTGCTTTATAAATAGTAGTTAATTTTATTGCATTTGCAGCCTAGAACAGGACATGGGGTTTGCTTCTGCTTGCGGATATCAAAAACTCTTGGTGCTAACAGGAACATCAAGCCTGGAAGATGTAGAAAAAACTACTAATAAAGACGTAATTCCAGATTATTATATAAATAGTTTTGGAGACCTACATGATATTGTAAAAAATAAAATATGAGTTGTATTCATATTATTGTATTGGGTTAACGTTCAACGTTTGATTAAAGTAACTCAGAGTATATATCTACATGTTTTGTCTGATACCAGAAACACAACCAGTCCCTATTAACCATAGTCTCGGAAATTGCCCTTACAGTACATAGAGAACAGTATATAAATTATCATACAAACAAGATACATATAAAAATTATATCATGCGCTACGTATGAATTATACTTTAATTAAAATCGAGTTATTTTTCAGGATTTTTTTTTAGTTTCAAGCTATTTGCTGGTGTGTATTCAGTTGCATATCCTCCTGGTACATTCTTATGTAAATATTTAGGGTTAATAAAATTTTATTGATCTTTGGAAAATATTGCTTGTATAGTTCTTTCCTGTGACCTACTCTTCTTGGGGCAGATAGATTGAAAAGACTGGTTCTGGTGTTATATGATTGAATTTTGCACGATATGTGGATTTAAATTGTTTGATATTTTGGATTTTTTCTCAACATTAATGTGTTGTGTATGCAGTAGCTGGAATTTATATGGTTATGCAAAGATTACCAAACATTTCCGAAACAAAAGTTACCTCTGGCAGCTCCCTAACCTTTGGTATGTCAACCTGGGTTTCGTTTTTACTAGTCGTTTGACGGTTTGGTGTAGGCCTGTTATTATCCACTTTGTAATTTCCCCTTCTGGGCTCTGATGGCACCACGTAAAGCATCTGGTAGATAGAGTCGTAAGCGGTTTCGGGAGTCCTATCAAGCTATGTAGGCACTTACCTCTTTCTCAAAGAGGCAACTTTTCCTTGTACGACTCTACCAGCAACTTGCGAAAAACTCGTAGAACTTGACCCTGCAGTCTTTAGACAGCTCCATAACAAATTCCAAGAACAGAACTTCCTTAGACTTCTATGACCGCCGTCTTATAGGATTGTATACTTCTCCCAGATACCTTGCGATTCTACTCATGGCCCTTTTGTGGCCCGCTAAAACGTAGAACTATAAAGTATACCTCGTGTGAGTTATATACCTTATGGTAAACTGTTTTACTCACGAAGCCTCGCAATGATTTCTTGCTGATTGTTAATAAGACAACTGAAAATTTGTCTGAGTCAGCAGTCAGCATTGCTTGTTACGGGCTCATATTCATGTAAAAGTTAACTTAGCGCCTTTTAGTATTATTATAGTAGCTGTTTTAATTGCGAAATATACCGATAAAGCCAAAATTAATTATCACAGGAATGCCAAAGTGTAAGGACAATTTTTGCATTTAGCACTTTTCCGCCCTTTTCCGCTTCTATATCCTAAATTTTAGTACTTTTCCCGTTTTATTAACGCTCAAATTAAAAGTTTAGTTATGTTTTAAAACCCAATTTTGTTCATTGGCGTCTCCCGACGTATTTTATGATCATCAATTTAAAATCAGATGTGGTTGCTTGCCATATAAATGACGTAGTCGGCTTATCGTATCTTAATTACCAGTTTCGACGGCCCATTGTCTGCATTTCACGTTCAGGTGAAGTCCCTGCGTATGTACCTAATGTGTTGCACAACATGACACAATTCGTACGTTTCCCGCATGAGTTAGAGAGAGAGAAAGAAATAATAAGCCATTTCCGTTTACAGCCGCGCTTTGCATGTTACGTCATGGATTCATTCTCGACCTAACGTTGTTAACACATCGAAGTAAATAGTTGGTGTCTGTAAAGAAATCCCTGTTTGTGGGGGGGGGGGGGAGTCATTTCCCGGGGGCTGCTTAGTTACGTGCTCATCACTCTCATCGAAATAGTGCATTTGTGTGCAAATAATACGCTGTTCTGAGCGGATCTGTTATGAGAGTTGTGTCCGAGCCAATATACAGAGTGGATCAGCAAAGCGTATCGTTTCCAAGACTTGCACAGCAAGGATTCGTTTACGCACCAGGTCTTATGAATTTGAACGCCATCCACCTTTGATTCCGTCTTCCGTCAGCAGATGTTAGCAGCTTCATGGTGAGACATTCCAACTGCCGTAATTCAACGCATTTCCGGATGCTATCGTCAGGTATTGTAAAATTATTACTTTTTATGGTGACTTACCTAAAGTGAAACCTCCAAATTGACATTGATTTAGAGTCGCTTTGTGTATTGCGTCATTTATTGCGAGAATTGTGTAGCGTGTTTTTAAGTTTAAGGAAGCGTTAGCTATTCTAACTACTTAGCCTAAATTAAATGCCCACATGTGTATTCTGTTTAAGACTGTGGATTTTTAACACAGTGGGTTGTTAACTTCCTTTATTGTTGTGATTCAGATAATTGTTCACTAAATGTTTACTAACCCCTACATAAGCTTATCATTCATGTTAATATTTCTGTGAATATTCAAATCCAATAGATCGTATTCATTTCATCTACATTTATATGAAACATTGTCTTTGTGTGTTGTGTGTCATTTATTGTAGTGTCCGGGCAATTGCGAGGACATCACTAAAGGTAGGTGAAACTTCTGCAGCTGTTGAATGTCTCCGATGGGCATCGAAGCGAAGTACCCGCATTTGGATTTCGGGTTTTGGGTTCATTGCTTCCACTTCCTCGATGGGACCACCTGTGTTTTCCCCGATTTAGTAAAGTGGTGGGCACTGGAATTTAACATCTTTATTTCGTTTGTCGGATCGTAGCCCTAATTAAGGTAGTAAAAAACCACGCCTTCTTCACTGAGTGAATCGGCAACCTTTGTTACAGCGCATCGTAATGTAATTGTAGCAATTAATCTGAGAATTCCCCGAATTTGTGTCATTACATGTCGTAAAGTTGTCTTCGTACTGTAACAAAGGAATAGTCCTAGATGGAAGCAGCATCCTAATTTGAAATAAGAAAAACATAACTTTTCACTGAGACTGAAAAACCGCCAACCTACAATACATTGCTTGACGCTGACAATTGATTACCTATACATACTTTATCTGATCTTTAAGAATCGACAGCCAACTCTTGTCTAAAAATATTCCAAGCATATTCTGCAAGTTTAAACGTGTTGAACTGACAGGTTTTAATCATATTTGTATATTCTTTAACTCTAACTTCTATAAGTCTGGATGTTTCACCGATATAATATTTCGCGCATTCACATGGAATACATACTATATATAAAATTCTTTGAACGTTGTTCTTCGTTGAATGGTTTAGTTTTTGTAAGAACTGGCCGTAAGGTATTTATGGTTTTGAATACCGTCCTAACATTGAATCTCTGTACAATTTGTCTAATGTTGTTCTTATGGTTTTCTCATTCCCGAGGGCGACCTAGAACTTAGCACTGTGAGTTTTACTTCCTTTTACAATAAAGGAAGTATTGGATTCACCCCAAAATTTGAGTTTTCAAGAGATCTTTATGTTTTAGAGTTACCTAAACCCAAAAAACATGTTTTTGTTTATTGGTCTGTCTGTCAGTCTGTGTGTGGGTGAACAGAATATTTCAACACCGAAAAGAAATATGACGTTGAAACTTGATATAAAGTTTTGTGTACGATCTAGATGCGACAGCGACCTTTTGAAGAAAATCGCATAACCGGAAGTATGGTGTTTACTTTTGTGATTTTCAGAAATTTTCGATTTTCTCAAAAACGGATATAACAAAAAACTTTAATTTTTTTGTGTATTGATGTGAGATAGGTTCCGTTGAATACCTGTAAAAACATCTTTTTCTCTTCTTTTTTCTTAACTCCTGTGTAAGAGCGACTACAACTACAATCTTTTGACTGATATCACTTCCGGTTATACCGAAAGTAATTTTGTTATTTTAAATAGGTCAAGCGGCATATGATTACATCTTTGAATTATGCTTAAAATGTCATAAAAAAGTTGTCTTTTCAACTATCTATTTTGTACGGTTTCTGAAGAATTTATAATTTTCGACAAATGCTTAAAAATTAAAAAACAAATTTTTGAGTAATTATAAGATCACTGTAAAAGGAAGGTGTGTGCGTGTATTACACCAGATTTTTGTTTTGGATACTTCATTGAAGAATTTGTCATTTTAATGGAACTGATCTAAATAATCAATTCACGATTTAGTTCGTTATTCGTAATGGTGAGAACAGTGGGCACAGATGCAAAAGTATCGAAACAATTTATTTTCTTTAAAGGTAAATAAAGTTAAAACAATAAGTCTTCGTCTGTGTAAATTAAATCTGCAATTAAATTTCAATAAAAAATTCATAGGAATAATTTAGCGCAATAATTTTTTCAACGAAACTTTCTTAAATGGATGCATTTTGGGAAAATTGTTCAACATTGGTTTTCCAGGGGATTTTTTAAATATAATTTTTGAGTAAAATTTAAATAAAGTTTTTCGATGGGATTTTTTGTAATAAGTTTTCCATGTTTTTTTAAATGACATTTTTCGAAAGACATCCAATTTGTATTTTTGTTTTTGAATTGTAGTAAATGAAGGCAAATACAGGCTTAAAGTGGTAAAAGGAGAAATACTGGAGATAGTCAAAAAGCACTTGAGATTGAAACAGTTGATAATAGTCCTCCACCCTGCGTCTTATGATAGGCGTGTTAAGCAAGTTAAGTAAAAATTTACATTAGTGTGTGAATTCTACAATTTGAGTTCGAATGTGATTTGAGTGCTTTCAGAAGCAAAAGTTTTCAGACCGCAGAAATTCGTAAGGTAGGCTCTGCCAGTTTTTCATTGTCCACAGATTGACGTGTAAATGTCCTTACAGGCATTTTTGTTTTCGTTTTCTTTTACTTGGACTGCTTATTGGCCTCTTAACCGTCTTACGCGGTTGCCCCTGGCTGCAACTTTTCGAAATCCTATGCCGCCTGCTGAGAAGCACGTGGGGGAGACGATACTGTTGCCTTCTCCGCCGCTTGCCACCGCTCCTGGGAAACGCATAAAAATCAGGTCGTTTCTTGTACGTCCACTGAGCTCTATAGACTAGTGGTTACCGCGTCTGCTTAGCATTCGGGAGGTCACTGATTCGATTTCCGTGGCCGTCTGCTCTTATTCAGGTTTTTATGTGGTTTTCCTGAGCCAACAGAGTACCTTCTCTGAGGTGAATGCCGAGGCAGTACTCCTCCAGCTTTCCTGGCCTCTCTTCCATTCTCGCCCCTCCTTTCCCTCGCTCATCCTATAATTCCCGTTTTTGGCTGAAGAGGGGCGCAAGGTCTCTATAGCAGCCAGCCCCAGTTGGGGGAATTGAAATGACCTTGAACATTTACCTTGTGCGCCCAATTATCGAATCTTCGGATGGCAATAGTGCTCGCCTGACTTGTAAGGCTACACTATAACAATAGAACAGGTGAAGAATATAAATTACATGGTTACTAGAATAAACTGCTATGGAAATATGCAAACCGAAGTTAAAGAATAAATACAAACACTCCGGATATTTCTTTATTTTATTTTCATTGTGTACATGGATATGTAACGACTACTTACAAAATACAGTCTAAACAATTTACCTTAAAGTATAAAAATAAGTGACCAGCATTGCTACAAGCCTAAGTTATAATTTCGGAATTAAAAAGACCACTTATCAAATTGTTCAAAATTAGTTTGCATAAAAATATTTGTAATATGATTCAATCTCTGCAATGATCTAAAAAAGCTACCAATCTGATTAAACATATTTTTATTACCTATATATTATTTTTGCAAAAATATTAATTACAATGGTATATTTTACATTACCTTCCCAATTATATACTTATTATGCAAAAAAATATATCATTGGATTTGCCAATTCTAGAGATACATAACAATGTTAATGGGTTAAGATAGTTTCACATTGAATATATTTTTCGATTAAAAAAAGATGTCTCATCCGATAGGGATATTATGTATTTAGTTGGACTACAACAAATTGTAGAAAACACGATTATTTTTTAGTAATAATAATTTTATTTCTTCAAGCAAAATATGTGTAGTTTGTAATTCTAAATCCAGATAGGCATCAGCATGAAAAAGTTATCATGTTGAAAATTCAAGAAAACAGGAACTTCCAGTTTAATCAGTTTGAAAAAATATTTGAAACTCAAAAGATTCTTTTTCTGAAAATAATTTTCTTAATATTTTTTACTTATTATAAGTTTGTTGCATTTAACTTATTATGGGAAAATTTTGGAGGAATATAATATTCTTAGAAAATATTGTTAAAAAGGACTTAACAAACTTCAGATACCTATCATCATAAAAACTACGTGATAATATTTAAAGATGTGCGATATAATTGTTTCAGTTCCACAATTTTCACTTGAAGGTGAAAAAGCCTGGAAAATATGTTAAAAAATGTGCGAGATATTTCTGAAGAACATAAAAAACTTCAAAACTCAATTTCTAGTTTCAGTAGTATAGTAGCATAAGTTATTACAAAACTTGAAGTGAATGTAATTTTACTTACAGTCATCGAGTTTATTTTAGAATACGATTTTTAAATGATTTCAAACTTTCAGTATTATACTAGGTGAGTTTTTTAAAGTGTACAAGGCGATATCTCGAAAATTGTATAAAATATTTTGATGAAATTTTGGTGAAGTAATAGGGAGATGGGACGGACATATAAAAACATATCTTTGACATTTACCTCCTCTTTCTATTTTGAGGGGTGGGGGTAATTTTGGAATTTTAAATAGAATGATGTACTTTTGCTTATAAAATTAGAATCTACGTAAAAAACTACGTATGTGTACAAACATTCTTTTAATTTACTTTTTCGGTTACGGAATTATGATTTATTAGGTTATAAAATAAAACAGAATAATAATCGTTAAAATGTTAACATTCTCACCTGACTTAAGTAAAAATAACTCATTTCCATGGAAACGAATAATAGTTCTAAAATAAGTGAACTTCATTTATTCGTAAAATTTATTGATTTTTTAAATTCAATCAAAATTTAGTTAATCGTAATTCCGTAACCAAAACAGCAAATCCAAAAATGTTTTGTACACATACGTAGCTTTTTACGTAGATTTGAATATTATAAACAAAAGTACATCATCCTATTTAAAATTCCAAAGTTACCCCATACCCCCAAAATAGACGGGGGGGGGGGGGGGGTAATTATAAAACATACATTTATATATGTCCCCCCATCTCCCTATTACCTCAATAAAATTTAATGAAAATATTTTAAACTGTTTTCGAGATATCGCCTTGTAACATTTTAAAAAACTCACCTAGTACTTATTAAATTTAGAAATTTATATGAGATATCGACAATATTGTTTCAATTTTTGTAAAAAAATTGGCCTCTGTTCCCTTCAGCCTTTGCATTTCTTGCAAACCATTGGTCACATGCCTATAACCACTACTTATAGCTTAGCTCACACTAAGCAGATGTAGAAGAATTGTTTCTAGTCGTTATTAGTGCACTACAATGCATTACTATTCTTATTTCGGCTGAATACTGTATTAGGCAGTTATCGCAGTCATCACATAGGCCTTTCCCAGTATTAAAGTATCTGGGTATCCCAACATTAACCTTTATTGGTGATAAAAACATTTCAATGTATTCTCCATGATGAGAGCCTATACATCTTACAAAACTACTCTTTTCTGATGTGTGCATATATAAAACCAAAATAAGGCTTTTCTCCAATTTGAGACAATATCTGTCTTAAGACTTTTCACGTAACTTTTCATTCATATAGTACAAGGAGAAAGTTTATTTCCTGTGTGTAACACCACATGTCTAACTAAATCTCTCTTTCGCGATGTTTTGTATGAACAAACAGTACAAGAAAACGGTTTCTCTTCTGTGTGTGACCTCATGTGTATAACTAAATCACTTTTTCGTGATGCTTTGTATGCACAAACAGTACAAGAAAAAGGTTTCTCTTTTGTGTGTGATCTCATATGTGTAACAACATGACTTTTTCGTGATGCTTTATATTTACAAAAAGTACAAGAAAATGGTTTCTCACCTGTGTGAGACCTCATATGCATAACTAAATCACTTCTTCGTGCGGTTTTGTATGTGCAAACAGTACAAGAAAAAGGTTTTTCTCCTGTATGAGAGCGCATATGTTTAACTAAACTACTTGTTTGTGTTGCTGTGTATTCACACATTGTACAGAAAAACGGTTTTTCTCCTGTGTGACGCCTCATATGCTTGACCAAATCACTTTTTTGTGTTGATTTGTATTCACACACAGCACAGGAAAAAGGTTTCTCTCCTGTGTGTGATCTCATATGTTTGACTAAGTCACTTTTTTGTATAGCTTTATAACCACACACAACACAATAAAAAGGTTTCTCTCCTGTATGTGACATCATATGTCTAACTAGGTGACCTTTTCGTGATGCTTTGTATTTACAAACAGTACAAGAAAAGGGCTTCTCTCCTGTGTGAATCCTCATATGTATAACTAAACTACTTTTTTGTGTTGGTTTATATTCGCACACAGAACAAGAAAAAGGTTTTTCTCCTGTGTGTAACCTCATATGTCTAACGAGGTGACTTTTTTGTGATGCTGCGTATTCACAAATAGAACAAGAAAAAGGTTTTGCTCCTGTGTGTAACCTCATATGTCTAACAAGGTGACTTTTTTGTGATGCTCTGTATTCACAAACAGAACAGGCATAGAATTTCTTTTCTCCACTAGCTTTCATGCAAAAATTCACACCGTCTCTGTTAGCAGTAAGATGTTGTTCCGCATAACCTTCATCTTTTATTTGAAAGTCTTCTTGTTTAATATCTAGTTTAGAATAACAACTAACATCCTTGATACTTTGACGACTTTCTTCTTTGATAGAGACCTTTACAATATTCTCAATACTATCCATGTTCTACGATTTATGTAATGATGTTGTTGGCGAATTACAAATATTACCATCTACTCTTTTGTGTCTAACATTAAACATCGGGAGGCCATAACAACAAAAAACTACTTTACATTATCATATCTGCAACAGAAATACAAAATCAAATCTAATTACTCTCATCGCCACTTACATCCACTTACATTTTGTACTTTAATAAAAAACTAGCAAAATCACTGTTTTTTATAATAAACCTTTAGTGGATTTATTATTATCTTATAAACAACACTTAATTAATAGCAGTAGTCACCACACGCAATTGTTATTATTCACTATTTAGTAGCTGTATACTTGTGACTTGCATTAGCTGTCAAAATCTGGGAATATATTTGCATTTGTTCTACTTGAGTGCAAAATTCCTATTTGGCAGAAATTGATGAATTTGAGGGAGAGAGTATAAACTATTTGGAAGTTTTAAAATGTCTATAAAAGACACATTTTTGGACCTTCAACCTACAAGCTGAAATTACAAAAGGTAAAAATCGTATAATTTATCTGAGTCAAAGAGCTATAATTTTGGTATAAAAAATATATAGCCTAAGCTAAACTCTCAGTATATTGGCCAAATATAACAAGTTGGTATTAAAACTCCAATAAAAAACAACTAATATTATCTCATCAATTAATCAAAAAACCTTGGCAAAAAGATAGTTTAGATTTATACAGTGTGGAAATAAAGTAATGGATAAATCCATTAACTTTGTTAATATTAATTTTTATGAAAAAAATCTTGAAAAGGTATAGCGATTTTAATGTAGGACATACACTACAACTACCTTTATGTTGCTACGTCATTTGTTTTAAAAGTTATGATATTATCGACTTTTTTTTTAAATGACAACCTATATTTTTTAATTGATTTTGGTAGTACTTTTTATGTTGTTCTCAATAATATAAAATTTTTAATAGGTTACATCTGAAAAATCGAGATGAATGGTCTTAAAGTTTAAATATTAAAAACCAATTAAATAAGCAAAATACATTTAGTTACCTACGTTTGGTGGAAAATCATTGACGCCATATTGGTTTTTATTGAAATTTAGAAAAACAATTAAAAAATACAACACTAGAACTCTATTTAAAGTTAATCCAACGGTAACTAGATTTATTTAGCTCATTTCATTGGTTTTTAATACTTGGTTGTTATTCTACGGAGATCCAGACAGTTTTATAAGTTTGTGTACAAATGTATAAGCAAGCAGCGTAAGTGTGGTGCATCAGAGCGCTACATTAAAGCCGCCAGCTTCAGTAAACATGATTCAGAAGGGCTTCGACAGTGGCAGCCGATCATCAAGTTGGTTCGAGCTCAAATTTAGGGCTAGCCAACTGCAGGCCAGCAACAACGGCTTGTCCAGAGCATCGTGGGAGGTTTAGCTCGGGGCACATAACCTTAGATTAATCGCTAAAGCCATTAAAGGATCAGATTTGCCACCTAAAAGTGTTCGTTTGTAATTGTGCATCGATTGGCGTCCCTTTGACCGTCACTTCCGGTTCGTGGCGTCGGTAGAAGTGTTTTGTTTTATGACGCGAAATACTTACGTTTGATTATTATCGCATAGCAACATTGTTAATTGTGTGGACATCAAGAATTTAATTAAAATTAGGAGCCGGTCTATGTACTTTCTAAGCTAGGAAACCATCTTGAATTATTGTAGGTTCTATCAATTAGAAATACCATACTTGTTAATTCCCATTAGTTAAATAGCGGCATACAGAGTGCTTAAATGTTTAATACGATTTTAAATCATTAATAATAGCAAATTAGTAGTCTTAACTTGGATGTAGCGAGCTAACCCTGAGATAGAGCAATTTAATTATTTTAAGAAGTTTAATCAAATATTAGGCGGGCAAATTTACAAAAGTGGAAATAATTAGAGCTGTTTTTAAATAATTTAATTATAAGAGGACTTATATATATATATATATATTGCGATGGTATTAAGCCCTACAAACTCAACTCTGATAGCATTACCAAATTAATGGACATTTCACTAAAGCTCAGGGTGAGATATTTTGTATAACTGCAAGGCTAAACTTTGAATTTAATAGATTGAATGCTTTGGTAAAGACATGTCAATTAATAGCAGTATAATTAATTAAAGAACGGTTTAAGCAAGGCTCAATTCTCACAAGGATCTAAGTTGAATGTAAAATAAAATGGAAAATATGAGGTTTGTGCAAAGTAATAGCCGAACTATCTATTACAGAATGGTTTGCAAAGGCAATAAATTGAAGCAAATAATTCAAAAAAAGTTAAACAGTGAAATATTTGTCAGGGTTTTAAATGAAAGGTAGGAAAAGCTAGATAAGCTAATGAATGTTGCAACGAGCAGGTAAGAAGGCTGGAATTAAAGCATTTGATAGAAAATTGTAAGAATCAACAAGCCAGGGTTAATAAAAATTTAAGAATAGGACACAGCAGATGAACCTAAAATTTGTGTAGAATAGTAGACAGGGGAAATCAAGCGACGCCTTGTTAAAGAAAGTACTTTCATAAATTTAATCAGTGCAGTGACTTATGTGAACAGTTTAAAGCAAATTAACATACGTGCAGTGACACAAAGACTTGATTAACTAATTATAAATGTGTACCATAATATTAAAATAAGTATTTGTAAATAAGTTGTAGATTTTAGGCAAATTTATATTTATAAGTAAGCATTTTGAACTTGATTCACATCCGTTTTTATTTTAAGATTAAAACTAGCAATTGTTTATAGCGGATATTTAGGAGAACAATTGAATATAAATTAGAATTGACATGTCGTAAAGTGTACTCCCAAATAAAGTTAATTTTCATATAGTAAACATATTATTTTAAAAATAAAAATTATACCGGCCAATTCAGTGCAATTTTGTAGTCGTGTGGTGCTATTTTCATCAAAATCCAACACCATAAGTTGTAAAGTTCTCCGAAGCACGAGCACCATAACCTCACATCGGAACCAGCCGTTGGATCTCTGTGAGGAGGCCTGCAAGCCGAAACAGCCCAGAGGGGAAGACTGCAGAACGTGAAGCAGCCCGTGGAGGACGTGCCCGAGTAGTTGCAGCAGCATCAGGCCCATAGCATCCCGACAACGAGACGATCCGATAAGTTCGGCAACAACAGGTACTGTCCAACCCTAAAATAAGCTAAGTGAGCACCTGGAAGTTATTGCATGTGCACCAACAGCCTTACCCAAGGTAATAAAAGCCATATTCATCGCTGTAAGATTAATCCAGACCACCGAATAGCCCAACTCCATAATTTGGGGTTATGTGACAGTTAGATCTTGAAACGACGCCAGCTGAAACAATTGATGCTTGTATCTGGGCCCCATTTAACAAATGCTAGAAAAACATATGATGTAAATGCCGCGAAACAGCTTAATTCAAATATTTACCAGTGACACTGTGATAAATTTTCACTTTATTTTGATTTCACGACCGCAATTGTCAGCGAAAGCCATTTTGATTTAACGTATGACCTACTTTCGAATATTTGCTTGTGGCATTAGTACGAAGGCGGAGTACAGATCTGTATTCAGTTAAATTAAGAATTATACATTCATTCCAACTGAACCAAACCAAGAGAAAGGGTAATTGCTTACCGACATTTTTGAGCTAGCCATAATAATTGTTATTACTTGTAGATAAATAAAATACTAACAGGGCATATAACCATTTATTTCAAGAAGTTATTAAGTTACAACTCCTTTTAATCGACTTAGAAATGAAATATTTGCGAGGTGGTTTTTAATCATTTATTCAATTACTTATATTAAATTAAAAGCTGTCCTTAACCATTGCAAATACAAATGGCGCCCAAAGTGGGGCTGTCTTAACCTGTTCATATAAATGGTCGCCAGCAACGTGGGGCAAAAGCAGGATTAGCAAGAGCAGAATTAACAGGAACAATTAATAGGTGGCAAAAATAAATTAACAAAAATTAAGACAACCTAACGTGTAGGCGAGTTTTAATTATAAATGATAATTATTAACCTCTACAATTAAATAAAAATTGCTCAGTTACTTGAATTTTTATCCACAGGATATTTAAAAATTGTCAAATTTGTGTCTTGAGTTA
Organism: Agriotes lineatus; assembly: GCA_940337035.1. Classification (NCBI taxonomy): domain Eukaryota; kingdom Metazoa; phylum Arthropoda; class Insecta; order Coleoptera; family Elateridae; genus Agriotes; species Agriotes lineatus. The sequence continues at coordinate 79,945 of CALNHX010005508.1, read as the reverse complement.
CTAATTGTGTGGGTAGCATTGCCTTTAGGTGCTAGCGCTTTGATTTTGTCTGATTTATAACAAACACAGCAAAATGACGGATAAGCGTTCGAGAAGAATGAAGAAATTGGAAGAAGAAAAGGAGGAAGAGCACCATGACCTAACATCGGAACCAGCCGTTGGATCTCTGCGTGGAGGCCTACAAGGCAAGAAAGCCCAGAGGGGAAGATTGCAGAGCAGCAAGCAGCTACGCGAGGACGTGCCCGGGGAGTTGCAGCAGCAGCAGGTCCACAGCAGTATGAGTACGAGATCATCGTCGTTTCCGAGCCCGAGATAAGTTCGGCAACAACACAGGTACTGTCTATGCCTAAAAATTAAGCTAAGTGAGCACCGGGAAGTTATTGTGCACCACGAGTCTTTTCCAAGGCAATATAAGCCATATTTATTGCCGTAAAGTGAATCCAGGCCGCAAATTAGCCCAACTCCATAATTTGGGGTAATGTGACAAATGGTAGAAAAACAAATGATGTAAATGCCGCCAAACAGCTTAATTCAAATATTTACCGGTGGAACTGTAATAAATTTTCACTTTATTTTGATTTCACGACCGGAATTGTCATCGGAAGCCATTTTTATTTAACGTATGACCTACTCTCGAATATTTTCTTGTGCGCATTAGTACGAAGGCGGAGTACAGATCCGTATTCAGTTAAATTAAGAATTATACATTTATCCCAACTGAACCTAACCTAGAGAAAGGGTAATTGCTTACCGAAATTTTTGAGCTAGCCATAATAATTGTTATTATTTGCCGATAAATAAAATATCAACAGGGCATATAACCATTTATTTCAACGATTTAATAAAATACAACTCACTTTTAATCGACTTAGAAATAAAATATTTGAGAGGGGGTTCTTAGTCATTTATTTAATTAATCATATTAAATTAAAGCTGTCATAACCCATTGCAAATATAAATGGAAGGCCAACGTGCAGCTGTCATAACCTGTTCAATATATATATGTTAAACCGAATGTGTGATATTGCTCAATTCGTGAAATAGGCAAATTTTTGCCTATTCTGTGAAATCGGCACTGCATCTGCTGAATTCGCGTAATAGGCAGACATTTTCTGAAATGATTAATTTGGCAGATTTTTTTTTTGCCCATTACTTGAAATAATCAACAGATCGAGCTACAAAAGTAATCAGAATCAAAGATAATACTAATAACCTAATATTGCCTATTTTACGAAATGTGCAATAACCATGTTCGATTTTTTTCATTACACGAATTCGGCAGATGCAGTGCCAATTTAACGGAATCAACAAATTTGTACAGATTGAGCGTAATATATACACACCTTTTCAAATGTTGATATTCAGAAACTTAAAAGATACCTATCTTGCATTTAAATGAATACAACTTACAACCAAAGTTAATAAATAGAAAAAAAGTTTAACGACAACATTAATTCAACCATAAATTTGAGTAAAGTATATTATGACAGGTACAAAATTAAAAGAAAACTTTGATGCAGGCACAGCAATATGGTATCAAAATCAGCCTAAAGTTCCTTGGCAAAAAGAAGAAAGTAGTTGAGACAATAATAGAGCACGTACTAAATACTTCAAGTAGCAGCACTAAGAATAAGAATAGCGAAAATAATAAAGACTTTCGAAATCAACCAACGACAAGTTATGGTAGTGAAACAAATAATGTACCACAAAATAGTGAATGTCACAGCGAATACTCAAAGTAATCGCAGTCTAAAAACACTTGCACACAAGAATATTTACTATACTAATCTAGTACGTAAGAAAGTGTTAGTTAAAAAAAAAGAGTCATGTTACATAGTTTATAGTAAAGCCATTGACGCAGTGGCTTCGTTAGATAGTGAACCTGGTGGGTCATCGGCCACCTCAAATTAGCTTTGCCTACCCTCTGGCCCACCCTGTCTCACTCTGGTCTAAATTAATGTTAATGTACGTTAAGTAATGAACATCACCAAGGAATTATTAACAGACTAGGTGATTTATCGAAATTGTTCTACAATTTAAATTAAAGAAAGGTTTTCTGAAAACTGAGCAAATATTAATTGTTATTAGTTATTTTTATCAAGGGTCAATATACGAGGAATTTTTTATTTTGTGTCTGCAGCAACACTTAATACAAAGCCTATGTTTGAGCATATAAAAACACTTTGAATAAATGCAGTATGGGCTTGGGTAAGTGTTTTACACAAATATATGATTGTGCAAGGGTCGGGAAAAATTTAATGGAGTTAGTGTTATTTCAGAAGGACCCCAAGCAATTTATGTACATTGTTTCAATCATAAATTAAATTGAGTGTTAGTAGATGCGTGTAAACATATTTTTCCCTACTAGAAAAGTTGTACGTTTTTTATCGAGGTTCCAATATACATATTAGATATGTAAGGTATATGAAAATTCAGAAACAAAATTATCCAAGCAAAAAAAGGCAGTTCAACTAAAACAATTGTTTTACATGTTGGATAAGCCAAATTCACGATTGTTTAGCAATTGAAGATGCATTGGAAACGATTTTAGTTTTATTGCATATTGTTTCTAACGAAAATGAAACGGGCGAAAAAAGCCGATGCTTTGTTTTGCAATTGCACATGTTTTATGATAAAGTAAAGTTTAGATTCTATAGCGAACACAGAACTTATTTAATGTAACTAAAATAGGTTAACAGTGTCAATGGTACATCAAATTTTTCATAAAAGGTCGAGAAAATGTCGCATATTCCCAAGAAAGGAGTATTACAATCTCAAATACGTCAAATTGTGTGCAACACATTTGATTATATGCGATCAATTTTTGCCACGAAATCGGAATTTTACTCTGTTCTTTTGGGATTTCAAGGAATCAGTAATATGTAACAAAATAAAAATTTCGACGTGTTGGAAGCACTTTTTCTTATAGAAGGTGCAATTTTGGTTAGTGTAACTGGCCTGAGTCGTTTCACCACATAGCTTTTTAATATTTACACACGCTGTTGTGTACTTTTTATATTGTTGTAAGAACGGTTAAGAACGTATTTGGAAAGCGCGCCAAATGAGTTCGCGCGCCTAGCTGAAGGCAGATCGGATGCACCTATTAAGGTAACTGAGGTCCTGATGCACGCCACTGGTGAAAATAAATTACAATTAGTTTGGGCAAACAATGCCACTTTATGAAATACTAACCTACACCAAGTTTCATTAGAATACTTCTAAGCGTTTTCCAGATTTTTGGAAAAAAATTGTTTAAACTTCAACATCCTGTATCTTGAAAACAAAGCCGTTTAGGTCCCATGTTTGTATGAACTTTTTATCTTAGAATTGATCAAGGAATCACCCTTTAAATTTTGTCTTCGTACTTAATTAACACACCCTGTATATCTTTTTCTAGAGTTTATGTAAGCAGCCTAGCTATTATTTCTAGCGGGGTTAAAGTGTTTATTTTGAAAAAAAAAAATGTGGAAACGAGGCAGGCTCAGAAGAACAAAGCTGGATTGACACCCATAACCACAATAAAGTAAAAAACAAGTTTTGTGCATTGACAGCTGAGTTAGCTAGCAAACAAAGGACAATTAAAATTCAAAGTAAAGTAGGATAGGAAGAAAATAAAAATCGCATTACATTAGAAAAGAAAAACTCTATATATTTTAACGAACTTTATGAAGCAGCTGTTGAAACAGCAAATTCATGCGATATAAATATAAATGAACTAACAAACGTTTAAGAAAAGTTTTAAAAATATAAAAATTTATTATTACTGAAAATTTAAAATTAGGAGACAACAAAAATTCAAAAGAATGATGCAATATTTAGTTATGCATTCCTATAATCGATATAATTTTAAGATAGCTAAAATAGAGAATCCATTTTGCTCGAAATCTAACTGCCAAATCATATTTTTACGCCATAACCACGAACTGCATTATGTTTTCTATTGTTATTTTATTCTCAACTTTGTATTTTCTATAGTACTTGGTAATATTTTTAATTCAGATTCCAATAGCACTAGATCGGAACGATACTGTTTGGCAAAGGCAACAATATTCTTAAAAGTTAGGGAAAAACTGCTGTATAAGGTCCTGTCCAAAGCGCATAATTAGGAGATGGAAATTTAACGCACGCGTAGAAGAATTCGCGAATAATTGTGATAAGCACTCCCAAAACAATTTCATGGGGCATTCTATTAAGTAAAACTATCAAATGGTGCAACTAACCTAAACGAGCTATAACGACACAGCGAATTGTTGGTGAATTGTCTGAAACTACTGCTTCTGTGAATTCAGCTATCACCGGGTACAGCATCAACCTTCGGAATCAGACTGGCGAAAATTCTCAATAGGCAGAACCTTATACTACGGTTAGACCAAAAAATGTTTAAGAAATACGATAGCCCACCTTCAAAATACTATACCCAGTAGTGGCCCACAAAAAAAATCTCGCTACGCCACTTCATTGATGTATGTAATGTTGGATACCCGATCATTAGAACGTGTACATATTGTGAGAATAAACATCCATGTTAAAATTGAATATCAGCTTAGACTGCGTATTCTTTGTAGATAAACACTCTTCATTCTCTGACTTACTGTGCCTTGCACCTTATGAAGTCGTGTTAAGATCAGTTTAAAATCCCGCACTTGCATTTCAAATATCCACGCTTTCCCGCACCTTTGATTTCAAACATTAGCAATTCCGCGCTCTCTTTTCAAATTCAAATACCGACGCTTTCCGCTCGTTCTAGTATAGTACAGTTTTGATCGCTCACACCTGTGTGACTTGGTCCAGATGGTCCCTAACGTCCGTCGTAAAACCGAGTCTGGTGATGTAAGTCCCGTCTTCAACAAACCCGTCATCACATGTGTATCACGGCGAACCGCTTTTTGGCTCGATGAAGCTGTTGAAATATTGTGTTAGAGCGAATTTGATGCATGAGTGGGACAGGGAAAGCAAGCAAACGCACCCCCTACCCTTCTTTCTTCAGCCCGCGTCTAGTCACCCATTGTCTGAAACTAGTACCATACGGTTGTGTGTGGTTGATCTTTCCTTGGCGGATGTGTATTATGGCCGAACCAATCTTCTCCGTTGTATTGTAGCACTGGGTGTGCAGTTAACGCTGTGGCGGATTTCTACGAGAGAGATTTTCCGACGTGCCAAATCTACAGGACTGTGGTAATTAGGTGCCGTTTTCCCTGTTCCCAATGCTTGTCGCTACAAGGATCTTTACGCAAAACCTCACCTTTTGGGCGTTGTTTGGTAACGTCGTTTTGACGCCAGCGATCTGCGCTGCCCTTTAATCATCTACAGAGATTTTGAAGAGATGGTGAAACCTTTCGGCTGTATGGATCAGCAACATCATTCAGGTATTCTGAACTACTGATTTATTGTCTGTTTACTTTACACCGTTTGTGCGATGCACTTTTGTTGACATTAAAGTGACATAACTTTATATGTGTCATCAACCATATTTAGAGCCGATGCGCGTGACTTACTTTTAGAGTAAATTGTCATCGTTGTTGCATCATATCATACAGAATTATGAGGCTTGTTGGCCACTGTTGTTTCGATATAACCAATGTACTTTTTGTGTCATACATATCGTGGTTAAGTAAATTATAGAATTACTAACCCCTTTTACAACTATTCATGCCAAACTTTTATCTACATATTTAAATTTTAATAGATTTGCATTCGTTACAACACCCTGGACTTTTATTTATGATATGTATATGTGCATGTATTTATGTACAATCGTGGCCATCCAAAAGTGAACAATAACTAGCAAAAACTTCTGTATTTTTTGTTAGATTAAATTAGGATTAAATCAATGGCGTTCGTGCACTAGGAGTTACGATGTTTTTGGCATTTTTCATTTTTTTAAGCTAATGTCAAATTGTGACATTTTAGGACGCCTATGATTTAAAGTAAAAATCTAAGTATGAAACAAACAGTTCACTTTTGGATGGGCGCGGTTGTACATGTAATATTCTATTTTTTCTCTTGGATGTATTAACTGTAAGGTGACTAGCGAGGCTATAAGACCAACAAAAGTACGTGCCCAAGCAACTGGAACTCGAAGTAAATCGTCTGTCTCTGACTTCGAATTTCTACGAGGGCCGGTAGAGAAGTTTCTCCTCCATTCTATCATTGAAATTCGTAGCGCTCATTTTCCCCTATTATTTTGATTACAATCAACCCCATCTCGCACTAAAATACGTCGTGTTGATCCGAACCACTCCGACCCCTCCCCTTTTCCCTGAGCAATAGCCGGTCAACCATCGTTACAGCGAGTTGAGGTGCTAGAGTGAGCTTTTAACGTGTCCTAATGATCCATTTAGACTATTCCTAAATTGCTTTAAGGTTATAAAAGTCGTTTTAAGCTGTAACGGTCGAGCAAGGATCTACTCAATGGTCATGCCCTTTGGTGGCTCGTGTTGTTTCAGTACCTTGAGAACGAGGATACTTAAGCATATTTGGCTTTGTTTGTGTTTGTGTACCCATATTGACTAACGCTTCGCAAGAAATTGCAGCTTGCATCATCAGAGTGAAAGTCGCTCTGAGCGACAGAGAGACCAAATCTGCCGAAGTATCCTTGATTTCAAGTTACTCAAACAACACGAGCCAGCAAAGAGACTGGCCATCGCGTGGATTCTTGATTGAGTTCACAAGACAATGTTGCGTGTTTATTTACAAAGACTGATCGGTCTAAGTTGAAACTTAATTTCGCATAACCGCGAAACCCTCAAATAATATATCATAAACATCCAGTTTTGGACTTGGCTTTAAAGTGAAATAACATACGGTTTTTTTTCTATAATACCTGTCAGTGTCAAAGCTTTAGTGTTTCTATTGGTATTTGTTGGGGTCCTTACATAATTTATATTGCTACCTCTGATTTCTAGTAACAAATTGTATTAATCAGACTGTGAGGTTAAGTAACGTAAGTAGCTGTCAGAGTCAGAATGACAAATCATTATTATGAAAATAAATAGGTAGGTTGGTAACAATAAACAAACTTAAACTATTTTAACACAATACAAAATGGTAAATATCGTGAAAAGAAGAACATTAGGGTACGTTTATGCTGCAGCCTCGTTGTTGACACTTGGATGCTCGCCCAAGCACCTCGCTGGTGGCATATAGCTGTGATGCTCGCCGGGACCATTTACCCTGCAGCTGCTCACATCTGTGTCATGCTGGCATGAGAGCATGAGAGGAGTAGTGGTGTTCGGTTGGTTGTTGAAGCCTTCGCTTTAAACAAGTATGTTTTCCTGGTCATCTGACGCCATAAAAGAAGAAGAAATAACATGAGATTAATTCACAACCTTAATCTTTCCTCAACATTCGTCGTCTTCATCGCTAAATTCATGATGATCGCTTTCAGAATCAGACTCTCCTAGATTTATTATGAAAGGAGGAAGATCTTGAAATGAGGAATTACCCATTTGGATCCTCCAATCTTTTTCAATTAATTCTTCAACGTGGTTTATACAGTTGCTCCATACTTCTGCTGTACAGTTTAACAAAGCAGTTTGCCACATGGTACTGACACGATTTTTATCTTTAAAACGAATGGTTGCATCATTGATGCATTTATTATAATAGGCCTTGCAATGAGCCCAAACTAGTTCTATTGCACTGTTGAACAGAATTGCCTGGAGGCTGAATCAGGTTTCTGTTATTTGCACTGGTTCTTTGTCCCTAATATTTAAGCACATGAATGAGACTGCATTCCTGTTTTAAGACAGCTTAAGTCAATGTCACTTAAAGGGACGATAATTAGATAACTACCCGAAGTGCAGCCTCACACTTCAAAATTTAGGCATGGAAAGGTAGTATCGATGTAATTGAATCAAACAGTCAATGTCGATTGATTTATTACAAAATTAAATGGGCTTTTATACAAAAACAACTGCTTAGGACTAAATAACAACATTTCAAAGTGCAAAGGTGTAGTTTACTAGAACGACTCTAATATTACAAAATAACTACTCAGCTGTATGCAGTATCGCTTCCTGCTTTGTTTGCAAGAACGCTGAACTCTTGATTGTAGGTCGTTTATTTGCGTAAGTTGCTTGGTTGCGTTGTTGGAACGCACTCAAAAAAATTTCCGGAAAGAATTAATGCTCCTATGAGATTATGTGTGAAAATTTACATCTGTTTAATATAAATTAAACATATTGGCGGTTTTAGGCCACAAAAAGCAAAACAACAAAAAAACTATACTGTTTCTTGTACATTAAGGGTTTTTATGAGATATTCTTCCACTGCTGGCTGATGTTGCTTGGGTGAAGGCTTCTTTCGGACTATTCTTCTTCGGATGTAATAGAGAGTTCCTATTAGAGCAGCGGCTCCCAATATGCTGCCGGTGATCCCGCTGGATAAGTCATGTCACGTCTTTTAGAGGCTGTTGATGATTCCTCTGGATAGGTAGTAGCGATGTCGGATGGCTCTCCATGCTACTTCCTTCAGATGATGTTGCAGGTCCAACCGAGAAGTTTGTAAATCCTCGAAGTGGTTCGACTGCTGCAAGACTGGCTCCTCTGCTATTTCTGTAAAATAGTTTTTGTGTTATCCTGTCATTGAATATGTTACCAATTAGTTTGGAACATCCATCCAACGTCCATCTGCTCCCTATTCCTTTGGAGACGAACATTATATGGATGGATATGATAATTAATATCAATCTTGCCGAGGTTAGCTGTTTTAGAGGATGCCGCATCGGTATTCCACATTGCGTAATTATGAAGCAAAAACTGGCTTTTAAAATGTGAACAATATTTCGTAAATTTTGACTGAAAATTTACATCTGTTTAATTTAAATTAAACATTGTGGTGACAATAGTACGGGCAAGTCGTAACACTTCTATATTATTCTGCAAAAGTAAATCATCAATAAGGTATCTTTTTCCAATTTGCAGCAAAAGTGGTTCGATTTTTTGCCAAAGAGAAGCTTTAGTTTCTCTTTCGTTGTTAGATGGTATATTGTTTTCAAATAAAAATTGTATTAACAAATTTTTATTTGATGATCGGGTTGGTTTTTTTTTCTTTCAGGACGGAATGGTATGGCGCATTGTCCATTATTACCACACTTTTGCCAGACAAATTTTTGACCGCTGGAATTAAATTTTGTTTGGCCCAGTTATGAAATATTTCAAAGTTCATAGTCTTCTGGTAATCCTTATAAGTATTTTTGCTGTTAAAAAGCAAAGCTCAATTGTCTAAAAAGCCACCTCGGTAACCTACATGCAGTATGGTAAACCTGTCACCTTCACTTTTTATTTTAATTTTTCTCATTCGCTTGTCATCTTCCTTTACCCACCTACGCAATTCTGAACTATTCTTGTAAATCCAAGTTTCGTCGATAAATATAAAATTGACATCTTCCTCAGAATTTTTTAATTGCAGATATCGCGTCAGAAATTGTATTTTTGCCATGATGACATGTTTTCTTTCCATTAAAATGTTTCGACTGTTAATTTTTTTTATCTAAAACCCATATTTCGTATTATTGCATACAATAAACTTAGCGAACCAGTGAAAGCAAGTTCGGTTTCCACAAAATATAAAAGTTTATTTAGGCCAAAATGTTTTCCGTTAATTATATTTTGAAAAATTTCTCCTCCAAGCTCTTCTCCTAAATAAAAATGGTTAAACAATATCCCTCTTCTTTTTCTTTCTGATCGTGTTTCCTGCAAATTTCCTTTATTCCGATATATATTATAAATCACAGTTTTAGTAACCTAAAATAATTAATTTTGAAATTGGGGAAAGCGAATTGGTTGAATTACAACCTTGAATGTTTTGCAAAGGTGAATAATTATTTCTTGTTCTGAGATATTAGGATTAAGATTTATAAATTCTTCTTTGCACCTTAGTACCGCTTGCTTCTCTTTTTTGGTCAATAAATTGCGTTTTTTCTTGTATTTATTGTCTCTATTACTGAAGTATTTATTACTCTGACGCTGTCTTTGCCTTCACATCTTAAATTTTTAAATTGTCAGTGCGACTGGTAGGCAGGGCTCAAAACATCATCCAACAAAATTTACTGTCAATTTTGCCAACCTTACAACAGTTTGGTAGGTATTATAGCAAAAAAATTAACTATAACAAAAGTATTTTTGGGTGTGTCAATCTGAATTTTGGATTGGCAACTGAGAGGTGAATATATTTTAAATTATTTTAATGCGTCATTGTGAATCATGGCTAGAGCACCTAAAGTACTTTTTTTTATAATTGTCAAGGTCAACTTTCTAAGGGATAAGTTACATTCCTGCAGGGTCCCTAGTTTTAATAATGTTGGTACATAGATTTTTAGTTCTTTTTTTCCACTAAAAAATGATTATCATTTTGACAGATATGTCATAATTTAATATCGCTTGCTTCATTCTTGCATTTAAAATATTTCTTGGTTTTCTTTTTTTATCCGATTTTATTGATGATGATGATGATTCCATGTTAAAAAAAGAAATTTCTCAAGAGTACAAATTAAGAAACTTTGACATTTAAAATTGACACATAACCATAATTTTGAAAAAGTTCTACCAACACGAGGTATAAGAATTTACTAGCGTTTTAATCACATATCTACCAACATTGTAACACATTGATAGTTATTATAGAAAAAAACGTACTTTAAGTTTTCTTTCAAAAGATAGAATCGTTTCATGCTTAGAAAACGGCATTCGATGAACATTTATCAAACTTTATAATTTTGTATACTGTAGCTTTTGGTATTAGAATTTAATATGACATAGGAGAAATTTGAATTACTCACATGGCAGTTATGATTTATAATTATTACTACCAAAGGTGTGTTATATTATCAATCATCCACGAAAGGAAAGTTGAGCCCTTGAAACCGCCAGGCCAACTGGGATCATTTGTCGAGTGATTTATTCGTAATATATTACGCGTGTCATAAAGCATTTTTTCACGTACTGTAGGGAAATGTATTGTATTCCTAAATACAAAATCGTTTAGAAAAGTGATACTTTTCTGCATAGCAACACTTTTCTACATAGCAACGCATAAATATAGATAACACAAAAATTAGAAATTTAATTATCAGCAGTATGGTACACATTAATCGTACAATTACTTAAATTAGAAAATGTTATTCCATTAGATTGTAAATTACTGCTGATTGCTAGCGAATCAACTAACTCGCCGGTGCAAGAGAAAGCATCGAAGATTGAAGTGGAACGACGTTCTGTCCGAAAATTCGCCTGGACGTTTTAATTTTATTGCTAATGCTGTCTTCCACATATCCCTCTGCCACGTTTGTCGAACGCCATCCCCCATGACGCTTCAACATCTGTATGTCAGCTCCACTGTCGGCAAGAAATGTTGCTGACGTTCTGCGTAGGCAATGTCCTGTGTAGTTCTTACTATCTGACAGCTGCAGGTATTCTGCAATTTCTCTTGGAATCGCAGCAAAACTATTAATGCCTACATGCTGCAGGGAACATTTGCCCTTATTATAGTAGATGAAGAATCTTGGATGATTAGTATGTTTCGGACGTAAGTTCAAATACTTTCTATACAAATCAATTCTATTCATTCCCACCGGCGCTTCTGAAGTTACAGTGAAAACACGTTTCTTCATTGTCTTCGTATCACGCAGTGTAATAACTAAAGTGGACCCAGTGTCTTCGATATCATTAACTGACAAGTTACGTAGTTCTTCCCGTCTACAAGCACCATTAAGCCCAAATATTAATACGACCTTCATCATTAAAAAGAATTCATCAGGAGCTTGGGTTAAAAATGTTATGACGTTAGCCATTGTCAAAATTTTAGACTTTTTTGCCTGATATCCATTATTTTGTCGTTTTAAAAATGCGAGCATTTTTGAGTGCTTTGAAATATCTACATTTTCTTTTATATTGAGCGTACATTTCAACATTGAGTAGGTTGACCACAACGTCGAGCTTTTCAAAGACTTTGCCTGTACAGAAACAATATTGGAGTGAATTATTAAAGACAATATTTATTAGATATAAAATAAACCTTTTCAAAGAAGTATGCAAGCAGGACGTTTTCACTTGCCCCATGTGCTCCTTTTTCTATCCGCCATTTAGAAAATTCATTGTAGCTCTTCTCGTACTTGTCTTTCGACTTGGCTGGCATTAAATTTACGATGGCTTCAGAAGCCGCGGCCAGAATATCTTCGGGTACATCCACTTCCATTGCTAATCACTTTTGGAAATGGACTTCGAAATTTTTTTTGGTTGTTTATTTACATGGCGTAACCATGCTTATTGTTACTATGGTAAATGGCTACCTAACACTTACCTACTATTTTAATTTTTGCACAACCTTTCACATGATTTTTCATATTTTTATATCAAAATTTGTAGGCATTTCTCTACAGTACATGAAAAAATAGCATGTACAACACGTGAGAAAAGTGTTTTTCCGTGCTCGGCGCGATTTTAATCTCGGCTTCGCCTCTATTAAAAATCTCCAGTCTTGCACGGAAAAAACACACTTTTCTCAACTACAATATACTATTATCTTACAGTAGCGCTTATTACCATACATTATATAACTGTTTTCAGACTAAAATGAAGTTTTATTCACAAGTGAGTTTTCATTATTTATACTACTGCATTGTTGGTAGCACTGTCAAGCTATGTCAAATTCGTAATTTCCAGGTTAAGTTTTGCGTCAGTCTGTGTCAAATAACCATATATCTAATACTTACTATATTGCTAGCGGCTATGAGTGGGAAACTCACCGATGAAGTGAGACGCACAACCAACTCCTTGATGTATACGGTGAGCTGTGCGCAAGCGCGGCGGCGTCGTCCGCCCAATGGGGAAGTGGTCAAGTTTAAAATTCGCTTCTAAAGGCGGAGTTCGAATTTCCACGCATGCGCACGAGACGCGTTATACTCCAAGTGAGACTATGTCGGCGCCGTAATGTTTTCTGACGTTTCCAGGCCCTACCAGCAATATATGTGTATTATACAGTGTGGTCCATTAAGTGTGCAACAAATGAGACAATTTTTTATTAGTTGTACAATCGAAATTTAAATACCGCCAAAAGTTAGTGCATGTTCGATAACCATATTAGATGCCCTTAGAATGGCTTCAAGTCAAACAATATACAGGGCAGGACAAAAAATATGAAATTCGTTCAAGAATAAAGTTACCTTACTTCAAAAAATATTGCAAAATGTTATTGAGAAAAGTTGTTTAGAATCAAAAGTTATGCTCAAATACAAAGTCATGGCCTCCTATTCGAATTTTGATTTTTTTGTTGTAAAATTTTGTATTATCCCCGTATGATACATATTTTTATTATTCTGATTTTATTAAGAGTTTTTTCATATGTAAATTATCATTAGTAAAGCATTTGCCTTGTTAAAAAGAATATTTGCGAAATTCTAAAGTTCTGTTAAATACCGTTGCAACAAACATGAAGTGGACGCTTACCTAAAAAAATATAAATCCAAGTAAATTTTATAAATACGCTTCAAGTTGCTAAAAGTTATTTAAAAGTGATGTGGTTGTGGCTACTTTAAATACATATAATATCAGAATAATAAAAATATATATCATACGGGGGTAATACAAAATTTTCAAAAAAAAAAATCAAAATTCGAATAGGAGGCCGTGACTTTGTATTTGAGCGTAACTTTTGATTCTAAACAACTTTTCTCAATAAAATTTTGCTATATTTTTTGAAATAAGGTAACTTTATTCTTGAACGAATTTCATATTTTTTGTCCTGCCCTGTATATTGTTTGACTTTAAGCCATTCTAAGGGCATCTAATATGGTTATCGAACATGCACTAACTTTTGGCGGTATTTAAATTTCGATTGTACAACTAATAAAAAAATTTCCCATTTGTTGCACACTTAATGGACCACACTGTATATATGCAAATAACAAACAAAACCTAACCTACGAATCTCGAATTTGACATAGACTGACAATACACTTCAGTACTGCCAATATACTTCAGTACTGTCAAACGTATATCACAAATCATGGGCGACTAATTATAAATTTATTTCGTGACATATTCTGACTGCGCAAACTATTTAGGCACAAGAATTGCTACAGTAAAATAAAACGTCGTATATCACCCGTGAGCGAAGTGCCATTATAAGCTCGTGAGAAATTGTATCGCTCGTGCTGGGGCACTCGCGATTCAGAATTCTCCCTCGCAAATAATGACGCATTTCTCTCACTTATAATATAATCTACTATTATTCAATAATTCAATAAGGAAGAAACACAAAACTTTTGCACTGACCGCCGTGGAAATTCAAAGGCAAAGTGAGTTACAGTACATGTAAGTCACGTATAGGTTATAATTTAACTGAATCGGCATAATTACAGCATCAAAAGGAGGTGTTGAATAAATCACTTAAAATAATAAAATCATGGATAATGTATGTAGAAATTGTCCTAGTTTTTTCTTGTAGCTATAGTATACAATATATGTAAATGTATATCAAGGAAACAAATAGTTTTCAAGTTATTTGATTAGTTGTTTTCCGAATTATAATTTGAAAGTACCAAAGACGACAATAAATATTTAAGTAACTATACCTATCTGTCTGAATTTCTACCAGTCAATGGCATTGAATGCTATCTGAAGTGAGCATTTTAGGCTTTGAATACATTGGCATTCGTCATATCAGTATATTCGTAGAAAATATCACTTGTCTTTCTTCTCTTGTACGATAAATCCACTTGTAATAATTATTATTTATTAGTACTGTTTACTTCATGTCAAAAGTTTTGACGGCACTTTACCACCTCGGTGGTTAAGCACCCCTCGTAAGTATATTAGTAGCTCTAGGAACGGTAGTTCATTCGCTATAGTACCTATTCTAGTATACTGATCCCAAGAGCCTAAATTCGTCCAAAGATTCTGCTTAACATTTCAAGCTATCCCCTGTAAATTAGTTATATTGTTTTGTGCCCTGTAAGTAAAAACATTAGAATTGGTAGGAAGGTCGTAAATGTTTTTAAAATAAACACCCCAACTTAACCTAATTGAATGAATATTGTTTTGTTTTTTATTTTCAGATACTACTTTTAATACCTAAATCCGGATTTATCAGTATTGTTACGATAATGAACGTGAAACATGAATTAGTTGATTATAATTTGCCTAATGCAATGTCCAGCCAATTATATGATCCACCAACAAAACTCATTGAAAGTAAAGTAGTTGCAAATCCACACGTTCGACAAGAGAACATGGAGGATACTATCAACAACACAACAAAACATGGATTGAATATTAAACTAGAGGTAGTTGATATAAAAAATGACTTGACTGATACGTGTGCAGCAAGTAGAAGCTTCTTACAGGAACAGATAGTTTGCAACATCTGTGATTATGAAGCAAACGATGAGAATAATTTCTTGGAACATATGATCGCTCATACGGAACAATTTTATACAAGTTCCATTTGTGAATATAAAACTGCAGGCAACTGTAAGTTAGTTAAGGATGAGAAGGCCAATACATGTGTAAAACGTTATTCATGTTCGATCTGTTTGTATAAAGCAACACGAAAAGGTCATTTAGTGGACCACATGAAGAAGCATACACTAGACAAGCCTTATTCATGTTACATTTGCGATTATAAAGCAAAACGAAAAAATACTCTAGTGAACCATATGAAGACACATATACTAGAAAAACCTTATTCTTGTTCTATCTGCGAGTATAAAGCAGCCCTGAGAAATAGTTTGGTTAGACATATGAAGACGCATACAGGAGAGAAACCTTATACATGTACTATTTGTGAGTATAAAGCAACACAAAAATGTAATTTAGTTAAACATATAAAAACGCATACAGAAGAAAAATGTTATGCCTGTTCTATTTGCGAGTTTAAAACGCCACGAAGAAATAATTTAGTTAAACATATAAGGACGCACACAGGAGAGAAACCTTATGCATGTGTTGTTTGTAAGTATAAAGCAACTAAAAAAAATCATTTAGTTGAACATATGAGAAAGCATACAGGAGAGAAACCTTATTCATGTACTGTTTGCGAGTATAAAGCAGCACTAAAAGGTAATTTAGTTAAACATATGCAGAAGCATACAGGAGAGAAATCTTATTCCTGTTGTGTTTGTGAATATAAAACATCACAAAGAAGTAGTTTAGTTATACATATGAGGACACATACAAATGAAAAACCTTATGAATGTGCTATTTGCGAGTATAAAGCAGCACGAAAAGATCTTTTAGTTAAGCATGTGAACACGCATACAGGAGAAAAACCTTATTCATGTGCTATTTGCGAATATAAAGCAGCAAGGAAAACTCATTTAGTTAACCATATGAAAATGCATACAGGAGAAAAACCTTATTCATGTTGTATTTGCGACTATAGAGCAGCACTAAAAGGTGATTTAGTTAGACATATGAAAACGCATACAGGAGAAAAACCTTATTCTTGTTCTATTTGTGTGTATACCACGGCAATGAAACATAGCTTAGCGAGACATATGAGAACGCATAGGTACAATAGAATCTTATTTGTCTATACTGACGAGCAAAAAAATTGAGTTCCACATTTAATCTTGCATTCAAGGGGGGGGGGGGGGGGTTGATCTACCCAAAATTGTTTTTAATGCGTTATTAAATTAGTTACAAAGTTTTAGAGGTCAGAAACAACCACAATTTCATACAAAATTGGCAAACAATTTGTAAATAAGGAACTGTAGAACACGTTTTAGATATATACTTTTTTGTTCACTTTAGCAGCATTATATTACCTACTATGCATAGCCAGCCCACTGTGTTGTTATACCATATATAATCGTCATATACTGGAATATTCGTGTTTTATCTGGAACCAGTTTTAACCTAAACTAATTATGTCTTATTTATAACATAGTTATGTTACAACCAAGATGTAATAGATTGATAATAAAATCTTAACATTTGATGTACATTTTTAGTATGATATACAGTGTGTCCCCGGATAGGTGAAACGACTCTTGTGAAAGGTAAAAAATTTTCGATTTAAATTTTCATTTTTTGAGGTTCAGCCCTGCTTGTTTAAAGGGGAATTTCTAACATAATATCAGATTGGAAAAATCAAGTACGCCCTGGAAATTTTCAAAAACCCCATTTTTCTGTAAGGTAAAGTGCCTTTTATGTGACAAATACGACAAAAAGTTATTAAAAAAAGTTGTTTAGAATCAATATTTAGGCCCCTATACCAAATTGAAAAATCCTCGGCCAACTTTGATTTCTCACATTTTCTTTCAAGTATATTTCCCAAATCAAAGAATGTTATTTTTAACAAAGTTTCTTTATTGTGAAATAAAGAACTTTGTTAAAATTAAATTCTTTGATTTGGGACCTAAACATTAAATAAATTGTGTGAGATCAAAGTTGGCCGAGGATTTTGAAATTTGGTATAGGGGCGTAGATGTTGATTCTAAACAACTTTTATTAATAACTTTTTGTCGTATTTGTCACATAAAAGGCACTTTGCAGAAAAATAGGTTTTTTGAAAATTTCTAATGCATACTTGATTTTTCAAAACTGAAATTATGTTAGAAATTCGCCATTAACCAAGCAGGGCTGAACCCCAAAAAATGAAAATTTAAATCGAAAATTTTTACCTTTCACAAGAGTCGTTTCACCTATCCGGGGAGACACTGTATATATATTGGCCAGTCACTCTAACAGCGTATAGGCCGCTCCAGTGAGCTCTTCTGATTCAATTTTAACACGAGGGATCAGGCCGTGGGTTTCTATAATTTCGTCTCTTGCCCTCTAACTTGGATTGTTGTGTTTCGTTTTGTTGATTACTTTCCGCCACTGTTCCCTATCTTGAATTTTATCTCGCCAGTTCTCAATTGTTAGGTTTCGAATGTCTTCTAGGACTTGGTCCTCCCACCTGATTTTGGGTTTGCCTCTGGGTCGGTTTCTGCCTGGCCTCCAGCTTATTATTTTCTTTATTATAGCATTGGCTTCTCGTCGTTGCGTGTGACCAAACCATCTCAGTCTTTGCGTTTTTATGACGCTGACTATGTCTTCTTCTCCATACCGTTGTCTTATTTCGTGGTTCCATAATGGTCTGATTTCTCCTTGCTCTTTTTTTGGACCTAGGATTTTTCTGAGAATTTTCCGTTCAAGTACTCTTAGTCTCTCCTCGTCCTTGTCTGTTAAGCACATTGTTTCTCCTGCGTATGTTATCACTGGTCTGACTGCTGCTTTGTATATTTTTAATTTTGTGTTTTCGCTGAGGTTCCTGTCTTTAAATAGTCTTTGGAATTTCCAGTACACTTTGTTGCCTGCTTTGATCCTTTCACTTACTTCCGAGCTTCTATCATTATTCCCGTGTACTGTGACTCCGAGGTATTTAAATTGCTCTACTTTCTGAAAGCAGTAGTCGCCAATTTTTATCTGTGTTATGTTTTCTGTTGTCCTTCTTGTACTTATCAGATACTTCGATTTGCTCTGGTTTATTCTTAATTCTCTCTTTTCTGATGCTATTGTGAGGTTCAGAAGTGCTTCCTCTAGGCTTCGCTTATCTCTTGCTATAAGAGCCAGATCGTCCGTTTTTGGAATCCTAACTTAACTTTTTTCCCGCTTGCTTTTTCGATATCCGCGTTTTTTTAAATTTTTGCCTGTATTTTCCTTTCTGCGTATGTTCTGTCCTGGTCTATGAATATTTTGGTATCTTTCAGTTTTCTTTCTCTGTCTTCCTTGTTTTTTAATTTTACTATTATCATTGGGGTTCGACTCTTAGAAGAGTTTAGCCTTGCTTCTTCGATTTCCGCTTCTACATGAAGCTTATTTCTTAAAAAGCTTTCTACCTCTGGTTTAACTCTTTCCTGTTTGATTTTAAGTCCTTTAATAAGTATGTTTTTTCCCATTTCGTTTTTTCTTGGATCTCTAATCTATTTTCAAGGTATGGCATTTTGTTTTGTAGGATATCCTTTTCCGTTTTTAATTCATTAATTTCTGTTTTTATTACCATTTGCTCGTTTTTTAATTCTGTTATTTCAGTTATTAGTGAGTCTAATTTGGTTTCTATTCTTGCGTTTCTGTTTTCCATGGCATTTAATTTATTAAGGATTTCTTCAAGCACGTTTGACATTTTTAATTGTGTATTCTTGAATTGTTAAATTTGACTTGTAAAGCTTAGATTTAAGTTAACATTTCAGGTCCGTTCTTTGTGTGTTATCAAACTATGTAACGTGATAATGGGCCGTCAGCTGTTCGTTTATCTGTCGCGGTCCGGGCCACTTGGTCGTACGTTGTTGAATTTCGGTCCGCCTTATTTGTTTGTTTACTTTCCCGTCTGCGCAAAGAGTCGGCCCCGGTCGACCCGGCGAAGGTCGTTCCTCTTATCAGTACCTCGATTGATTCTTTGCCACTTTATTTACTACTTAATTTCCTAATCTTACCTCATTTCTTGTTGTAGTTATGTGTAAGATTGTTTTTACCTTCTGTAGGTTAGATATTTGGTTTTTATTTGCACTAAAACTCGCGAAAATTCCCACTTATTTCAGAGCTGATTTTCTACACCTACTTCACTCAACTATCCAAGCAACCAATTTGTAAATAAGGAACTGTAGAACACGTTTTAGATATGTACTCTTTTGTTCACTGTAGCAGCATTATACGGAAGGGGCCATAATTATAACGGGTGTTCATAAACAGTCGTCATCCCAGTAGGTTTTGACTTCAGAAACGTATGTCTATTAAAATTGAAAAAAAATGAGCTATGACAGTACTCAATGACGTTTCATGTGTTGCACGAATTAATCAAAGACATAACATTTTGTTTTTCAAAGCAACTGGGATGACGACTGTTTATGAACACCCGTTATATAACAGCAATAAGATAACATGAATAACAAAATAAAATGCTTGAGTAAGAAAGAGATGACCATACTATAAAATTATTTTAGTAGGCATGTTTAGTTGACTTATGTCATAATTAAAATAAGCGTCATGCCTACTAGAAGATTTACTACTATGTTTATCTCTTTCTTACTCAAGCAATACGTATTATTTTCTTGTTCATGTTATTTCATTGCTGTTATATATAATTGTGGCCCCATCGGTACGTATTACCTACTATGCATAGCCAGCCCACTGTGTTGTTATACCATATATAATCGTCATATACTGGAATATTCGTGTTTTATCTGGAACCAGTTTTAACCTAAACTAATTATATCTTATTTATAACATAGTTATGTTACAACCAAACTGTAATAGATTGATAATAAAATCTTAACATTTGATGTACATTTTTAGTATGATACCTACTGCATATTTACAAATTGTTATTTTACAGCATCATAAGGTAAGTAACTATGGAAAAGAATTTTTTCATTTTAGTTTCTATTAAATGATATTAAATGATTTTGTTTAGTTTTACATCAGCTTCATGCTGTTGCACAACTTTTATGGTAAACAATTTAGTATGTTAAATATTTTATAATGAATAAGCGCTTAATTTACGCTTGCTCATATTATTAATAAGCTTAACATTCAACTAAAAGCAGTTTATAAACTGCCTCGTACTATACAGTATAATTGAGCCTTATTTAATGTAGAAATGCAAAATTGTGTTAAAAACTGCATATTATTCAATATTTCTAATGCAGACGATGGACTAGGAAATAATACCTTATTCTTAGATTAATAAATAATTTAAGATGTCGAAGTTTACCTATATAAAATAATTTAAAAACTGAAAATGGGTGCTCAGCAAAAATTAAATAGGTAATAATAATATCATGCAGGAGTGGTAGAAAGTTTGGTGTCAAAATCTTCAGGTTGCTCGAGCACCTCTAATGTAACCTAATGACTGGCACTGAAATGATAATTGTGACTGATAGTTTAACGTGCTCTTTGAGGCATGGTTGGCTGCACTCTCACTAC
Organism: Agriotes lineatus; assembly: GCA_940337035.1. Classification (NCBI taxonomy): domain Eukaryota; kingdom Metazoa; phylum Arthropoda; class Insecta; order Coleoptera; family Elateridae; genus Agriotes; species Agriotes lineatus. Next base: position 59,039 of record CALNHX010005508.1, on the reverse strand, counting down.
CACTATCAGTGCTGATCGGGCCTAAAGTTCCTGTCCCACTATAAAAATGTTGATAAACAGAATTTTGATAGTACGATAGTACACAGTTTTATAGAAATATCGTTTAAGGTGTGTATATTTTGTTGACGGCACGTAAAACGTCTTCATAAAAGTTTTTAGAATAGAACAATATGTATAATTTCGATGAAAACAGGTATTTCATTCAACTCCGCCTGTGGCATTTGATGGGTGGATTGGGTAGCTTATCGGTGTTACTGTCGATCTCAAGTCCAGAACAAATATAGCCTCGGAGCGAACGGATTTAATGACAACGAAAATGGCGCAAACTAGGAATAAGAAAACTAGGAATAATGAGACTAGCATGCTGGAATACAACTTCTTTAAATAACAGAGTACGAGCTATTATTAGAAATAAACTAGCACAAAATACATATATGCGAAATTGCAGAACCCAAGCAAAAAGACAAAGAAACGACGCGATATGGTAGCCTACTTGTTACAGTCTGAATGGGTCGTTAGGACATGTTAATAATCAAAAAGGCAAAGCTCACCCTAATCACGCTACAACTGTTCCGCAACAAATAGTTGACCGACTATTGCTCAGGAAGAGGGGGTGGTACGAATCAACGCGACGTGACTTGGAGCGAGATGCCGTCACAAAAGGGGTTAATTGTCATCAAGATGAAAAAGGATGCTGCTGCTCCGATGATCCTGTGAGACGTCTGCACTCGCTTCGGACTTGCCTTTGCTGGTTTCTTATCATTCGCCAAGGCACCTCTCAAATAGTTTACAAGAAAGGTCAACAAACACCTATAATTATAAATAAAAGGCATAAACTGTCGAACTTAAATTAGTATCTATTGAAAAATTTGAATGTGGATGGGTATAATGACATAAATACTTTTGGAAAAGCAAGTATATAATTTACGTAATTAGTACCAAAAGGGGTTAATAATGTTAGCCTAAATAGCCGCCCTAAATGAAGGACATGAATAAAGCTCACATTATGGTGAACACATAATGAAACCTAATGTACTTTAATTAAAATCTATTCATTATGGACGGCCCACGATGTGTATGAATGTAACTACTATTTTTAGCCGTCCGTTTACAATAGATGGGTCAAACACGCCTGCGTTAGTTTGGCTTGCACAACTAATCGTTCTACGTTGCACTAAATATACAATGGCGTCGCATAAATGCCGAAAAATTCACTTTAACACTACATACAACACCTTTTAGTTTTCCTTGACACGGCGAATCGAATGATTAAATGCGACGAGACGTCTCCAGGTTAATGTTGAGGGGAGCTCGTTGGTGACGACGGGCGGTGAAGAAGATGAAGTTGAAGTTATAAATCTTTTTTGCAAACTTAAACATTCAATTACACATTCTGGAACACCAATTTTCTTTTTAAGAGTATTAGTAACCATTTTTTCTGTTAAATTGTCTTGCGTTTTGAAAGAAGATTCATTCTATTTAACAAACTATATACAGTAGAACTCGCTTTTAACGATCACGGTTACAGCAAATTCACGTTTATAACGAATAATTTTGAAGGTATATTTGAATTACATTTGATTTAATGTATGTATTTCATGTTTATTACGAATTCGTTTCACGGGAATAACGAACCAAAATATAAGAATACATTCTCAGAACTGATCCTTTTTGATCTCCTATTAAAATGTAACTGAAAGATATTAGGTATTTTGTTGTGGCAACATTATAATAAGGAAGGTTTTCTAGGAAAATAGTAGTCAGTTAAATTTCGTAGTAGGCCACTTTCTCTAGTACTCTGTACAATAGCGCGAGATAGTGGGCATTGTAAGCAACTCCGTTTTTCTTAGAATCCAGCAGCTACCTGCAGGATCCAGTTCTTCGAAAAGCGATAATGGGTTGCGCCCGATGTTAAGGCTCAGTTCTGTTATCGCATTCAGCAAAACGAAAGTGTTGCGTCATAGCCACATCTTAGCTGTTGTATTTAACAAAACCCTTTACAGGATTAAAAATACAATAGCTAAGACGTTGGCCTATAACGCAACAAAAAGAGTTGCAAAAATCTTCAAGTGGATGTATCTTGGTCGTTCCTTTACTGACATTCCGTATGTACATACGCATTTTCTAGTTGTGGAAAAATGTCGCGAGTCAAACGGAAAATTTTATCGGTTTCCGAAAAAGTAGAAATTATACGGAAGTTGGAAATTTGCTCAAATTATGATCTTCTTGGGTATAACGAATAACGGTTATTACGAACAAATATAGCGGCCCCGTGGAATTCGTTATAACCGAGTTCTACTGTATATCTAAAGGTTTCGCATTTTCTTAATTAATTGACTTTGACATAACCCATCCCATAATGAAAATGATTAAAAGTGAATGATAATAATGTATAATTTTAAATATGAAGTTGTAGCGGTCAGAAAAAATGTTATGAGAAAAAAACATTTTCCGGAGCCCAATACAGAAAATAAAGAGAAGAGAAATTGAAAATCGAACTAGAATTGGTAGGTTCCTTAGATACATTTCTTACTATAAAAACGTTACATTTAGAAAATAAAAAAAATATATTTTGTTTACTGACGTTGAAGCTGATACTAATGCTGCATCAAAAGAAACAGAACAGACAAAAAACGAAGCTGGTAGTAATGCTGTGACTTCAAAATAGATAGAAACAGCTAATCGTTGTTTTAGGACATTAGAAGATGAAGATGAGAGAAATTCAGCAGATTCTTCTTTGAACAAAGCCGAATTATCAAGCTTTACTTTAAATGTTGATGCAAATAATCCAGGCTATATCACTGCGGCTTTCACACAAGAACCAAATATGCATATTTATTGCGAAGCGAAAAAACAAATTTTTTGCACAAGTTGTTTGTTAAAATTCAGTGAGAAATCCTAAAAACAAAACCGCCAACGTTTTTGCTTATGACTGGACATGTGTAATGAAATTTATTGGTTTTTTATTGACCTAATTGTAAAAATAGCTATTATTATGAGTTACTAGAGTCCATTTGAACAGCTTTTCCTAGTCACGGCCTTTTATGGTAAAAAACTAAAATATGAGAAGAAATTGTTTAAAAATGTGAAAATTTGGCAAAACTGTTGTACGTATTTGAGTCGTAGATTCCGAAAAACATAGAAGGTACACGGTAACCCATTAAAAACAAGTTAGTGCCATTTTCAATTAAACTGCAAGTCGGTCACTTTGATTATATCTGTCTCTCAATCCGAAATTATGTCTAGTACCTATCTCAGTATAAAATATTATCCAAATAAATCCATAAATAAAGAAGATGTAAGCATCGTCTCAGTCTCGTTCACCCGGTATAACTATTATTTTAAAATGCAATAAAGAAAATGTCATTGAGTCGACAAAAAATTATATATTCTACGGTGAAAAGAATTTTGTTGATGAAATTGTAAAAAGACTTCAGTTTACAGCAAGTATGTGAGTCATTACATGTTACATTCCCTGTTGTTGTTTGTGATGCTTATTGTTTAATAAAATTATGGTTCATATATTTTGTCAACATGACTCAGAGCAGGCCATGATCATACATTTTTGTAATATCTTGCACTCTTCAAACATCTGTTAAAAGTGACGTTAATGACATTTTTAAGGTTAGGTTAGTATACTGTAAACAATAGCTGCTTTCGAATTGAGTGCAACTAGCACTGGTGCAATTGACTCTGGGGTGAATTACTCTGGGGTGAGTTTCTTTGTAATTCGAACAGACGTTAGGTTACTCTCGCGTAAAATACATAACCTAACTAATTTGCTTTTGAATTGAACGTTTAAAATAAGGGCGGTACATACAGACTGCGCTCAAAATAGATTTAAAGAACTTAATTCGTAGTTAAAAGTTTATTGAAATATAATTAAAAATGAAATTAAAATTTTTTCTGTTAATTACAGTAAATTGAGACTCGGTTTCATTGAGTGAAAGTCAGCGGATGAAAATAATGAAAATTGAGGATTTTGTCGAACAGATCTTGCCCCGTTATGACGATAAAACATTCCAATTTCATTTTAGAATAAGCAGAAAGATTGTCAATATTCCGTACACCGCACAGTACAAATACCGATTAGTTTAGTCTTTTAATCAAAAAGGCGTTTAAATCTGACAGCTGATTCTAAATAACACAACAGCGCATGTCAGGGCTTCTTGCACCACAAATTTTTATGGGGCTTAAGGGGGCAGGGGAAGGAAGACTAGCGTTAGTTACTCCAAAAATTATGTTGTAATTCGAACGCGAGGTAACTTGCTCTGGTGCAGTCCAGAGTACTCTAATGTGTAATGCGAAAGCAGCTAAATATTAGAAGTAACAGCCTGCTCTGAGTCATGTTGAAAAAAGATTGCATTGTAAAGTAAACGCAAGCTAAACGATTAAATCGGAAAAACCGCTTTTTAAAAATAAACTATTTCGTAATTGCAGGTATAAAGCAAAAACCGTCTAAATCTGTTACGAACTAGCAAAGAATGCGTCTAACATCTATAATATAATTTTCCTTAATGTGTGTCTGTGGCACAAAATAAAATCTCACGTTCCGGCTTCACAGATGTTTATATTTGTTTAGGTTTTGTTTTTCTTATCTTAGCGCTCGGATCGGAGCTTGACCTTTCGCGTATCCTATTTCACGTGCTCGCTGATTCAAGACTCGCAGCGCATAGCGCGCGGTTTGCTTGTTTTACATAATTCGCAATGTGGCAAAGAGATAATAATGCGCTGGGATGTGCCTCATCAACGTGGCGTCGTGTTCTTGATAAGCAGGTTCATGTAACTCGCACGTATTTATAAAACCAATAGATAATAATCAAATCATCATGGAACCGGTAAGCCTCTCAGGCAATTCTGTTCATGGTCCTTCGAGCCGGATCTGTCTCCAACTAACGAAAAAACACATCCCGAGAAGAAGACAACATCTGCCAACCACCCAGTTCCCAGAAAATGGCCAACAACATGGAGGAATTCAACAACTTAGCTATCGCCCAAGAAGAGCTCGCGCAGAAGATAAAGCAAATATTTTCCAACATCAAAAAGGACCCTGCCAGCCGAAAAAATGAAGCCTACATCGCCAGTCGCACCAAAACGCTGGACGAACTTTGGAACACTGCAACTAAAAATCATGCAGAAATGGGGCAGCTAATAAGTATTCCAACTCATAATTATTTTAAAACAGGGTATTACGACCAAATTAAAGCCATATACGGCGAAGCAAAAAGTTACTTGCAGAGCTGTTCAAAATCAACGGAAATTTCCAACCCCTCCGTAAGCAGAACGCAAGAGGAAATGGTGGCCAACCCCGAGCAAAAGGTTCGTATCCGAAAACTGCAGATTCGGATTCAGAATTTTAAGCAAGCGATGGACGACGCCGAACTAACACAAGAATTAGGAAGGCCCGCCATCACGACAAGGGAATTAAGAGAAAAATGGGATCGTGTGGTCGAGATGGACGAAGAAGTTATGTCAAACGACATGGCTTCAGAACAAATGCACTTCAGTCCTGAATATACTACGTTGGAAGACAGGTATAGAAATTTAATTATTTTATTGCAAGCGCCGACAAGGAACGAGCAAGCAGCAGCCATCTCGCTTCCTCAAGTCAAAATTCCCATATACGAGGGAAATTATGAGGAATGGGCCACTTTCAAGGACCTGTTCACCAAATTAGTAGATGACAACCAGAATATGGACGATGTCATCAAGATGCAATATTTAAAGACGCATCTTAAGGGAGAGCCAAGCCGACTGATCCAGCATCTAGCTGTTACCCAAGCAAACTACAACACCGCCTGGAATCTGCTGCAACAAAGGTATCAAAATAATCGCCTTATTCTAACTAAATTGCTAGATACCATATTCGATCTGCCGGTCCTCTCCAAAGAGTCAGCCCAAGGGTTAAAAAGATTGCACGACTCCATCAAGGAATGTGTGGAGGCAATCAAAAATTTAGGCATCTCCACGGACAGTTGGGGTCCGTGGATTAACAGAGCTATCGCTCGAAAATGGGATCCTGAAACCAACAAATTATATGAACAGTCGCTTCAATGTCCAAATGAAGTCCAGGATCACCAAAATTTAATGGCTTTCCTGCAAGTGCGGTTCCAATCCCTAGAATCCATAGATGGAGCTCGAAAGCCCACGCAGGAAAGACCACAGAAGAATTACGCTTCCGCATCCCTAAATTGCAAACTGTGCCATGGAGATCATTACATCGACAACTGTAGTCAATTCCAGAGGCTATCTACCCATGAAAAACTAGAAGCAGTAAAAACCAATCGATTGTGCTATCGGTGCTTGCGGCACGATTCAAATATACCATGCCGTGCCTATTTTAATTGTAGGATTTGTCGCTTCCCGCATCATACACTGCTTCATAAGGCGCGGCCACCATCAAGGCCGCTCCCTGCCCAAAAGATGAGGACGTCAGCTCATGCAGCAGCCATGAAGACTTCCAACGCTCCAGAAAGGAAGCCGAAGTCGGACATCATCACCGCCAATTTAGGCGCACAGGAGAGCCAAGTTCTACTTGCCACAGCAATGGTTCAAGTAAAGGCAGCATCCGGAATGACTCATCTACTACGAGTATTAATAGATCCCGGGTCTCAGGGGTCGTTTATCACGGAAGCATCAGCCGAATTATTGGGGTTACCCAGGACCAAGGTTCGAGCTGAAATCACAGGAATTGGGAACAGCGAGCCAAAAATTGCCAAATGGAAAATCCCAGGTTTCATCACACCTAGATTTTCAAGTAACTTTTCCCTACCTGTCAATTTACTAATACTTCCCAAACTTACCAAAGCCATGCCTTCATCCCCTATCCCAAACATAAATATCAATTCCTGGAGCAATATTTTCATCGCCGATCCAACCTTCAACCAACCTGGCCCCATAGACATAATTCTAGGCGCTGAAGAATATTCAAAAATAATTCTAGAAGGAATCACTAAAACAAAGGATGGCATCTTAGGACAAAATACCGAGCTGGGCTGGATCTTATCTGGAACCATTGGAAGACAACATAACGACAGCATTAAAGTCAACACCATGGTTGCCAAAATTGGAGAAGAATATCAGTTACAAAAATTCTGGAACATAGAAGAAGTTCCCACTCAACGAAAAATTTCCCCAGACGATCAGGTATGTGAGAATAAATTCACAGACACAGTGGCTCAAATCAATCAACATCGGGACAACTACATGAAGGTCAATACCACGATTGGCAACTCGTGGAAAATTGGAGAAGAATATCAGTTGCAGAAACTTTGGGACATAGAAGAAGTACCCACACAAAGAAAACTTTCCGCAGAAGATCAGGTATGCAAGGAAAAAATTATTGAGACAGTCAAAGAGATTCATCCCGCATCAAATGGATCCATCCCAGGAGTAACAATCCAGCAGGTTGAGAAAATATTAACAACCGATCCTACAGCGGAAGAACGAGCAATCGCAGCTGCCAATATGAAGAATACGGAAGTTCAACATCTTGTTATCATCGAATGTGAAAAGGTAGCATCTTCTCATCCACAAGAAAATCACCAAGTCCTCACTCACGAAATCCTCGTTCATGAAGTCCGCATCCACGAAGTTCCCATTCAGGAAATTCCCATTCATAAAGTCGATGGACAGAAAGGAAAGGAAATTGCAGGCCACGAACAAATTGTTGAAACTCCTACAGCCACTCCAAGCAGTGGATGCAGTCCAGAAATTGCAGGCCACGAAAAAATCGTTGGAACTCCTCCAGATGCTTCGACAGCAGCTCCTAGCGATGGATGGAGCCAAGAAGCTGCAGCAATAACTGCTGCTAACAACAACACCTTCGAGCCCACTAAAAACTTGACACTCGGTAATGGACGGAGCCCAGAAGTTGCAGCAATAACTGCAGAAAATGGAAAACCCTCCGACTCTATTAAAAACTTGACACCCGGTGGAAAGCGGCACCAAGACTTGTCGGCAGGGGATGCAGGAAACGAAAAATTAAATGCCAAACACTTCGCGTCAAGCGGTGGAAGCAGCCCAGAAGTTGCAACAGGAACTGCAGCAATCGACAAACCCTCCGAGTTCACTAAAAACATAGCACCTAGTGGAGGGTGGCATCAAGAAATGACATCAAGAGATGCAGCAAGCGAGCAAACCTCCGAGTTCGCTAAGCACTTAGCCCCTCGTAGAAGATGGTATCAAGAAGACGGCTTATTAAAGTCTGCGAGGGAAGTTACCGAAGACTCGCAATGTGGAATACCGATGCGGCGTCCTCTAAAACAGCTAACCTCGGCAAGAGTGATATTAATTATCGTATGCACTCATATAATGTTCGTCTCCAAAGGAAGAGGCAGCCGATGGACGTTGGCAGGATGTTCCAAACCAAATGGTAACATAGTCAACGACACAATAACACAAAAGCTCTTTTACAGAAATAGCAAAGAAGCCAGTGTTGCAGCAACCGGACCACTTCGAGGATCTACAAACTTCACTGTTGGAGTTCCATCAGCACCTAAAGGACATAACTTGGAAAACCATCCGCCACCACTCCTATCTATCCAGCGGGATCACAGGCAGCCTATTGGGAGGGGCTATTCTAATAGGAGCCTTCTACTACATTCGGAAAAGGATCAACCGAGGAAAGCATCAATCCAAACAACGCCAGTCCGCCGTAGAAGAATATCCTCTAAAAACCCTTAATGTGGAAGAAACAATATAGTATTTCTTTTTCTTCAGCCTAAAATTGGCAATATGTTTAAACTTGGTTTAAACACACATAAATTTTAATAACAAAATTTACGAAGCCAGTCAGAAGTTCTAAATGTAATTCTGATTTCATAAACAAACAGTTTTAACCACCAGTTTTACTTCATAATTTCGCAAGTTTATACGTAATTTATATCTGTTTTAATCTTGAATTAAAACAGGCAAAATTCAGTTCCCATTTACGAAATCTTAAACGAATATTGTTTCGCCAACATTAAGTGAAAATGCAACTCGGCGACCTAGAAAGCCAAGTTCAACGCTCAGCCTGCAAACCCATGCGGAAATATAAAAGCTTATCATGCTGAGTTGCTGTCTTTGCGGACCTTTAAACGCGTTCTATTACACTATTATGAACTTTGATATTGTTACTTCGTTAAGCATTTTAGTTTTGAATAAATACCAGTTTATTTTTATAATAAAAACCAATCTGCATTTAATGTTTGATTCATTCACTACCCTTTCTAAGCCATAATATTTTGGGGCATGAGGCTGTGCTCCAAGGGTGGTTTTTTACTGTCGTCCGTTCAAGTACCATTGACTACATTGGTTTAAAACGTAAACACAGTCTTGTTTACGTGCTTGACGGATAGAATCAGCGCAAAGTAACGGAATCCTGAAGCAGCCTCTCAGGCAACTCTGTTCAACCACATTGCGCGTAAAATAAATTCATTGTATACATGATCACGCCATATATTAGTGGGACAACTTGGACTAAAAAGAATTCGTAAAGGAAACGGGAACTAATCATTGCGACGCCTAGACGAAGGAAATAATTTAAAATCGAGTTTACGATTTATCAATACCGGAAAATACGAGTGGGACAGACAGCGCCAATAATATGTCATTTCCGATTTAAAGGTCAGAAGTGATAGAAATTTGCATTCCCATCTTTTGATAATTTAAAAAAATCTTATCCCGACCGAGATTCGAAATCTCGACCTCAGTATACGAATGTTATCATTAGACCAAAGTGACTTCTTAGTTAGATGACCACTTAACGTCTATTAGTGGTAACGCTAATACAAATCAACAAATACATATACAGAAAAAAGCCACCAATCTCGCCTAAAAGCTTTTCAGTTCGTTGCTTATTATTTTGACTCGACGATTCACTACTCGTATCAATTATGGGACTTCATTTGAAAACTATTTGTATAGCTTTTTTGTACATTGTACTTTTTTACACAAAGCGAACAAGGCGCCACAATATTCGGTTTTCAATAACAAAAATAAAAATAGTTATTTTGTCTATTTTTTTATTTAAAGACATCATGTAAACGTATGATAATAAACATTTAATTAAGTTCCTACAGGTTTGTAACAAACTTTCTTGTCATTAAAATTTTATTTTTATCTCTCCTGAAAATATTTAACCCCAAGCAAATGTCAATATTTTCTACGTGTTTTATATCTAGTAATCGAAATACTTATAAATATACAGGGTGTTTCAGAACTATGGGATCAAACTGCTAGGTGGTATTCAGTGTGACGGTAGAAAACATTTGAGTATAAGAACCCATGTCCGGAAATGTCTCCTGGGGCACTGGGGCTCTATGACACTATGACACGTTAAGACAGTTTAAAACATCTGAATGCACTGCAGTTTGTTGCTCCATATGCCAGATGATTATTTTATTCGTAGAGATTTCAACCAATCAAAAGGCTGGATTTAGTTAAGTTATCTTGTATAATTTCGATTATACAAAATCGATTATACTATAGTAACTTCACTAGGCAACGCAATACATAACTTTTGTCTACTTGATGTTATTTTCATGGAGATGACTTTCAGCTAGGTTAATTCAAACAAATCGAGCTGCCAATAAAATATTTATTTGTTCCTAATATTAAAATTTACTCACAAAATAATCAAATCGAATACAATGCGTACTTCGAACAGGTTATACGTTTCAAACTTCCTGCACAATAACAAATCGTGTCAGTTTGACAGAATAATCCTCCCGCTGACGCGGTCGGACTATTTAAGCTGTCAAACTGACACTCTTTTATTATTGTGCAACAAGTTATCGACATATAACCCGATAATATCGAAGTACTTATAGTATTACTTCTGATTATCCACCAATTCTTGATTGGTAAAGTCCATAAGAACGGATGAATTGTTACAAACTTGCTGTACGTTATCGTTGACATTTGAGTAATTGAAACACATTTTGTTTTTAAACTGTCTAAACGTGCCATAGAGTCCCAGTGCCCCAGGGAGATATTTCCGGGCATGGGTTCTTATACTCAAATGTCTTCCACCGTCGAACTGAATACTCCCTAATAGTTTGATCCCATAGTTCTGAAGCACTATTTGGTGGTATTTTAGAAACGTCATTTAAACTGTCATTGCGCATCAGTATAAATGTCAAAATGAACCGATATTTAGGAAATAGTCTACAAAATGTATTTTAGGCTCATGATTTTGATCGGCAAGACGTCTAAGCACGATAATACTTGTATAGTATTCCAACCAAAAATTGGAAATCTATTTAAAATCAAGTAAGTACACCATTGAAAGTGTAAGTCATGCGTAAGTTGGTTTCATATAATCAATAAATAATTTTCTAATGTCAAGCAGCTTTCAAGTAATGACAGTTCATCTATAAATTGAACATGTAACTATTTTGTTAAGGCATTGTAACATTTTTCATTATTTAAGTACCTATTTACTAGTTGTTTAACCTCAGTTTTTAAAACCGTATACTAGCATAGAAAATGTTGAAAAACGTACAGGTCACAGAAAGTAGATTTGGTGTCAAGGTAGGTCATGAAAGGGAAAGGCGCTGTGATCATATTTGATGAATTGGCAATATGTGGAAAGTTGTCAAAAACATACAAAGTTAGGTTATATTTTAAATGACAAGTAAACAGCAACGGTGGCGAGAGGGATTTTGTTTGCGCAGTGACTAACGTCATATGACAGATCCTTTGTGTTTTAAAGTGTGGAAATTATTGTTGCTGGGATAAAAGGTTTAGCAGAGCCTGGTTGTTCAACGTAAATAATTATTTCCGCAATCCTATTAACATTCAAGAACTGATAATATACCATACCGCAATGTTGCGTACGCCTCTGATTTATTGTTTCATTTAGCTTAAATAAGGTTAACAATTTAATGTCAATATGATAGATGTAAAAATGTTACCAATACGAAACTTGAAAATTACTAGATTCTAACATTAGTTCCGATTTTCACCGCGTCCCAATCTACTTTCTGTTAGAGATCCTGTATATACAGGGACTCTACTTTCTGTAACCTGTGTCTTCCAAAATTCTCAAATGCATATGTGAAATTTGAAGTTTATTTACAAAGTGTCACTGAATGACAATCAAGCAGTCTGGCCTGATTTTAAATAGCTTTCCAATTTCTGGTTGGAATACTCTTTTTATAAGCAAGCTGTCATTTGAATTCGGCGCCATCACTAAACCCCACCCTCTTATTATAATTGGTCGGTACAGTTATACAGTGTACTAATTAACGGTTGCTGTTCTAACCGACCTTGTCTGGCTACGAAGGGCGTTTGTGTAATAATTCAACATCATGTTTACTACTATCCCATTTTCTAAACAAAATTATTCATAATGCCGTGCAATTATAGGTACTAACTTAAATTTTATTATAAACACTAACAATTAAACTTGCATATTTACCCAACTTGAACCTCTTGTTATCAATTTTAAAATATTAATAACAGTGTTAATCATCCTAAGAAAATAGATATAAAATTTAGGAAACTTGAAATTGGCAGTGAAACATTTGTAGAATAATTTAGATAAGCACTACATTGGAAATATGATTACATAATTTATGAGGACAACACTGGAAGCTAGGCAAACCAAAAGACGTCTAAGCACGATAATACTTGTATAGTATTCCAAACAACAATTGGAAATCTATTTATAATCAAGTAATTACACTTCTGTGCAATAAAATTAAGCACAAGTCTTATGACTATTTTTCACAATATTCTAGTTTGTATAACTAGGGTCTATTTTAATTGCCTAGCAGCAGTTTCAGTAAATGATAAAACACCATAACTTGAAAATAACACCTTTATTGAACGACCAAAACTAAAACCTTTAAAAAACACGCTATTAATAAATGCAACAAAGCCGTGTGTGTTTAATTTTATTGCACAGAAGTGTACATCATAGAAAGTGTAAGTCATGTCTAAGTTGGTTTCCTACATCAATACATAATTTTCCAAAGTCAAACAGCTTTCAAGTAATGACAGTTTATCTATAAATTGAACATGTACAGCTGATTACAAATAAAACTGGGACAGCTATTATGTAATATTGTAATTTGAAGTACAATAATATATTAAATACTCGCAATTATGCTTCCATCTTTAATAATATTTTATGTATTCACCTACGGAAATGTAAGTTAGAGAAAGTTTCATACATTATTAAAGACGCAAAAAGTAGTCTCAAGACTTGTCCCACTTTTATTTGCAATCAGCTGTACTTAACTGTTTTGTTAAGGTATTGTAACATTTTCCATGATTTAAGTTACCTATGTACTAGTTGTTTAACCTCAGTTTTTAAAACCGTATGCTGGCATAGAAAATGTTGAAAAACGTATGTCTTCCAAAATTCCCAAATGCATATGTCAAATTTGAAGGTTATTTACAAAGTGTCACTGAATGACAATCAAGCAGTCTGGCCTGATTTTCAATAGCTTTCTAATTTCTTGTTGGAATACCCTTTTTATAAGCAAGCTACCTTTTGAATTCGGCGCCATCTCTAAACCGCGCCTCCTTTTTATAATTGGTCGGCACGGTGTAATTATTAACGGCAGCCAGTGATTTTGAAGGATATAGATACAAACACAAGGTTCATCTAATGATCCAACATAACCAAGACATACTTTTTTGCTATCATCTCTTTCTCAAGCAAAAGAATGTGTATGTATTTATCTTTGTTGCAGTTACTTTACCAACCCTGAAGCAAAAGCACCAAAATTGAAATTGTCAAGATGTTATAGTTGTAACAGATATGTAAAACAGACACCAATGAGTCATGTATTTATCAATTAATTTCAAAATAATGAGCACCCCATATGTACTGCAGAAAGTTTCTACGCGAATAGATTGAAAATTTTATGACATGACAGAGAGAGGGCAACATTATAGCTACAATTATTCGTAGTGAGGTTATGGGCACTGTTGGTTATATGCAAAGCTTTACGTTATTCTGTTAATTTGAGACATGTGGAATTTTGTGGAGCAATGTGTGCATTGACTTTTCTAAAATGGAAAAAATAGAACACCGTGCAGTGATTAAATACCTACCTGCACAAAAAGGACAAATTCATGAAGACATGGCAAACGTTTTGGGAACATCTTGTCCTCCATACACAATGGTCAAAAAGTGGGCAGCCGAATTGAAACAGGGGAAGAAACGGCATTGAAGATTATTCTCGCAGTGGAGGACCTGCTTCTGCTACCACTGAAGAAAACATCGATTTGATTCACGATACGGGCATGGCAGATCTGCGAATCAAGGTTCGAGAAATAGCAGAGGCTGTGGGCATATCCTATGAACGGGTTCAAAACATTTTAAGTAATGAGTTAGGAAAGTCGAAAGTTGTTGCGAGGTGGGCTTTTTGGCTTCTGATAATTGATTAGAAACGTGTTCCTTTTCAAACGTCGCTGCTCTGTTATGAGGCTGATCCTAATAATTTTATTTAAAGATTTGTTATCTACCACCAATGATTCGGTTGGTCTTGTGAGTTAGGATCAAAGGGCATTGATTCATTTAACCTGCGTATCAACACATGGTTACTATTTAAAATGGAAAACTCCACCTTCAATGCTGCACGAAGATAACTTTTTCTGAAGTTCTGTGCCGGTTGCTATAGAAAACATGTATGTATCAGCGCCTTCATAGTAAACTAAGCGGTGAAAATATCAAGATACCCTAATTTTCGAAAATTTTGGTTGTGCCTTGTTTTCTTCTAATTATTGTTTCAGTATCGCAGATTTTTTTCTCTGAGCAAGACCCATATGTTCATCCCATTCCTCAATCTGGTTCGATTTATTGCTTTATGAGCTTTTTTAAAGGTGCCATCTTAACTTGTCGTTAAAATTGTCAGTGTCATATGACAGGAGCTTGTTTGAATTTGTCACCATAAAGAAAGATATGAATGTGTATGAAGAAGTTAGAAGATTAGAAAATGTGTAAGTTCGTAATATAGTTGATTTTTTTACTGTTTACTGTTCTCACTCGAACTATTTTTTCTGTCAAGAATAAGAAAGTATAAAAGAGTTCTATATTGACCTCAAAAATTTAGTTTTCTTAGGAAAAAGTTAGTTTTGTTATTTTTAACCAAACTCCATAGTTGAGCTTTTCTTCAGTTTTGTAACAACTTTGTTAAATAAAATTTTTCATAAAAGTTAAAAATAAGAGTCAGTACTTAAGTTCAATATTACATTTAAAAAAATTTTTAATGTTATGTATACTTTATCATAAGTTTAATCACGGCGACTTCTTAAGACAAGTAAAACTTTTTATCAAGAATGACTTTTCCTGAAGAATAAAAAATTCGATAGTTTACAAGAGTGTAGTACCTACCCCATCGGGAGACGCACTATATCTTGGCGTGCAATTTTTCTCATTTTCTAATAAATTTTCTTGTATTTTTGGACAAATAAGTGGATCAATTCCCAATTTCTGCTTTTTAGTAACTGGTTGTAGAACTAGATAAGCAACAATACATATGAATTGAATATATAAAATGGAATTATATTCTTGTTTTTGTTAAATTGGAATAATAAAATCCATTAAGTAGTACTGACTATTTTTTATATAAGTACATTCTAACAATGTTGTATAATAATTTACCCTGACAATAAGTAGTCGCAGCAGTTGCAGAAAGTGTTTCTCACTTTCGTTTTTTAATTGTTGGTTGTGCATGTCAATTTGACTTTATACATAGCTTCAAATATGATACACATAAGTGGTTAATTTTTCTTTTCAAAATGTTGACAACAGAACAGAAAACTCAAATTGTTAAATGGTTTTACCGAGGTCATTCCACGAATGAAATCGCGAATCATTTGTTTGTTATGGCATACGATGTGACAGTAAACACCAGTTCGGTCTTCGATGTTAAACAATTGTTTGAGGAAACTGGTTCTGAAAATCCATCATGTAAGTGCTCAAAGGAATGGATGCCTCCAAATGAAGAAGCTGAAATGCGGGAAATTATGGTTCGCAATATGATAACAGAAAATGACACTTTGTCAACAAGCACCCTTGCAGAAAATCCAGAAATTAATGCCGGAAAATCAGAAGTGCATAGACTACTTAAAAGGAATGGTTTTAAGTCTTTCAAAGTTAAAACGACACAAGAGGTTTTCACAGCTGACCATGGTCGTCGAATGGAATTTTGTGAAGATGTGATGGATAGAGTAAACAATAATTATGAATTTTTTAGAAATATTCTGTTTAGTGACGAATCGACTTTCCTGTTACTTGACAAGCAAGTGATACCAGCAGTTCAAGACTTACAAAACATTGATATGGCCCACTTCTGGTATCAGCACGACCGATGTCCTGCTCACAATGCAGCTAAGGAATATTTAAATCAATATTTCCTGATCGTATTATTAGCACTACATGAGACATAAAATGGCCACCAAGATCTCCTGATTTTTCCCCAAATATATATATTTTTTTTTTGGGCCACAAAGCAAACAATTTATACCCATCAGCATCAAAGAGATAACAACGTGGATGAACTTAGAATAAAACTTCTTGAAGCCTCTCAAAATATCACTCTTGCGATGTTAAGAGAAATTAGACCAGAATTTTATGATCGTCTGGGATATTGTCTTGCTCAACAAGATGTTTTTGAACATTTAATAAAATAAACTTAGCTATTTGTTATGCATTAGGTTAATATTGTGTTTGTTAGAATTTAAGTATAATTTGTATCGTGTAACTATTTTTGACTTTGATTCCGTATTTTATTACAAAATCAGTAAAAACTAGAAATTACTAATTATTTTCCGTTGCTTAGTGAATTAAAATATTTGGTTCGGCTAAGCAAAAAATGAGAGTAGTAACTAGGCGCCAAGTAATGCATTGAAATGCTCGTATTCAAAATTTCTGGGGACAACACGTATATCCCCCGCAGACCTCGGTGGAATATAAACTGCACCCACTATAAGATAAGTTGACTGACAGGAAATTTTTACAAACAAGTGTTTAACATTAGTGTTAGTAACATAAATACGGCTACTGCAGAGATAGTTCCAAACAGCTATCAAAACACCACTACCTCTACTAAAAACACTAGTTTCACTATTCCGATCCTTCCTGAACACAGTGTAGTTCGAGAGTCCCATTTCATTATCAGAAATGTCACTCTGTAACCATGCCTCAGTAAAAATTATTAAATCATAATTACTATTGGTAGTTACTGCAATTTGTAACTGTAATTTGGTCCGAAGGCCACGAGTATTTTGATAGTACACAGTTAGTAGTTTTTTGAGTTACTATGGGAAGTGGCATCCACAATTGTAGGAACACCATTTAGGTATTTGATAGTTTTATTAGTAACCCCTTCCTTATTAAACCGCTCAATTTTAGCCTTATTATTTTTAAAGTAATCTGTTTGCGCTAGAGTCTGATCAGATTTAATTTGCACATTAGGCACTGCAATATTATTCTTGTTTCTTAAAATATTTTTTGCTTCTTCACAAGAATTCAGAATAACTTCTAAACGACGTAGGTATTATACTATATCAAATTTTTCTAACCTAAAAAGTTTCAAGTTATAAGTATCCACTTCGATATCTCAACAGTTCTTTGACTGAGTTTTTGTCTACGTGGGCTTTTTCTGAATAGGAGTTACCATGAGGTTCTTGAACGTTGAAAAGTATAACATTTTTAGCTCGCTGTTGACGTTAAAACATTTCTGAGATCAAAGCCATGTGACCCATATCCAGCTTATTTGCACATTCATGACATATTGTCACCATTGATCAAATTTACTCTCAAGTAGCTGCTGCACTTCCTTAATTAACTCTGGAACACGAAAAACACCAACCTTACATGGTTCACAAAAGATTTTTCTCTTACGTAACTTTAAGCATCTTATTTCGGTTTCGGATATTTCTCCACACTTTTAGCACAGCTCTCTTTTACAGCCATCACATGGAAATAGTTGATCATCTTCTTTATCGCATTTAAAGCATAATTTAGTCATACTGAAATTAGTAAACAGCCGACTTCTTTAAGGTTATGTGTTTACACGTAAAATGTGAGTTTGACATTTCTTGTTCATAACAAGGTGCAATAACCAACATACGTTTTTGAAAAACAAAAATAAGCATGCTGTGTTCTATATCTAGGGTGCTGTGCTAGTAACTGCAAGAAAGATAGAGTATATTCATATTCTGTATTACAGAAGAAGATAGCACGAAAAAGGGATGTTACACATCTTGGCACATAAACGTATGTAATTTTAAATGCTATACTTGTATCTATGTCATTCAAAATCACTGACGGCAGCTCAATACCAATAGTTGGCAGCCTTAGCCAGGAACGGCTAAAGTTAGGACGGTGTACCAACGTTGCCAGTTCGTGCACTGATGGATAAAGCGGGAAACTTAAACTTTCAAACTAATACGTTTCAAATTACAATGATACGTATATTAACTCAAAAATTTACCGTACCAGCTACTGTTATGATTACGCATAAATTCTCCAAAATTTGCTAAATTATATTTACTTTAATTTTCTTTTAGAGAAGCCAAATGCCAATATTCATTTGTTAAATTAATAAAAATCAGTTTATTTAAACATTTTACATTTTTTATTAACAAAAATTTAGATATAATATAATTATTAATTTAAACAATTATTAATGTAAATATTAAAAGATAATACAAAATATTTTTTTCCTAATTATTCACTTATATAAATAATCATTTCCAGGATCCTTTGATACAATTTCTGAATGCGTGCCATATAAAGTTTCTGTAATTAGCCGAGTTTCTTCAATATTGGGTTTCCTACAGTTTCTTTTCTTATTTTGTTTACGTGTTAAATGAAAAGAGACCTGTTTTCGAATTTTCTTATGAGCTGGCTCTTCAACATATTCTGTTTTCAAATCAAAGTTTTTTAGTTCCATTTCACTAATGGATTCAGCACTTTTTATATTATCTAAAATTAGTTTTAATTGTTCGGTTGAATACTCTTTGGTTTTTATATTTTGAACTAGACTTAAAGCTCCAGAACTTATTTCATCCAAAAGTTTATCAATATTTCTTGAAAATGTTGCTAAATTTTGAATAACATTGTTAACTTCATTACTACTATTTCCTGCTATTATATTAGTGCTACCAGGAGCTGAGTTTGGGTAATTAGATGCAATATAATGTATATGTTTACAGATTAAAGTTCTTATATTGAAATCCACACAAGTGCAGCTAAAGGAATGCAAACATATGGAGCAAATAGAGCATTTTATTGGGCAGCATACATTTACGTCGGAAAAAATTTTTGTAATTAAATATGTGTTTTCACTAGAATCACATTTAATGGTATAAACTTTGTTGTCTTCTATTACGTTCTCAGTAAACTTGGTAAATATTGCTACACGATGTCTTGCATGGATATTTTTCACTAGTTCTGAAGTATCCTATTTTGTTAGTTTCATAATTCTTTCAAATTTTTAATTTTTTAAAAACTCGATCAAAACATGAAGTGTCTTGTCTAAAAGTTTAATTTTTTTACTTTGTAAGTAATAATATTTTAGTATGATATGTTTTTCGGACTTTTTCCACTGTCTAGGGTGTAAATCACACAACGTTTCGGGAGTTTTGATCTACTCCCGTCTTCAGGTGTACCTGGTTAGTCCTGAGAAGGACTGATATTGTACGTTTTTCAACGTAAATTTGTGCCTCCCCCGGGGTTTGAACCCGGGACCGCTGATCGCTGTGATTACTACTCTGCCACTCTAACCACTAGACCCTGGTGGGTTCAAACCCCGGGGGAGGCACAAATTTACGTTGAAAAACGTACAATATCAGTCCTTCTCAGGACTAACCAGGAACACCTGAAGACGAGAGTAGATCAAAACTCCCGAAACGTTGTGTGATTTACACCCTAGACAGTGGAAAAAGTCCGAAAAACATATCATAATAGACCACTGCCAAAAATGACATTCAGAGAACAATATTTTAGTGTTTTATGCATACTCTCGAGATGTATATTTGTATTGGCAATTGCTCCAACTCGAAAACAATAGGCTCATTTTTCAAAACAAGTTGCATAATAATTAATGAAATATTGACGAAACTTTTGTTGATTAATTTTTCAGAATATCCAAAAACTTGAAATTTCTGCAGATCCAAAAGTGTCTGTAAATATTTTAAAGTTTTATAAACCCATTCCCTCTTCTCAGCATTATTAATTTTTGACAAATTTGACTGCCACGCACGATCTATGTGCCAGGAACAATAAAGCTGTTTATGTGGTGGACCCATTATATTTTCCCATGGATTATAAAATACATTTGTTATATCTGACATAAAAGTGTCAGTTTTTATAATGCCCACGTTATCTCTTATTTTCTGAAAGAAAACTTGATTGATATAAGAATTTTTCCTGTTAGAAAACATAATTGCTAAGGGTATCACTTCATTAAACTCATCTACACTTAAAATGGTAGTGAGGTCAAAATAATAGGCAGTAAGCCCATGTGTGCTGTCAATGGCAATAAATATATTTCCAAATTTTTTAAAAAGTACTGAATCCATTAGTGAAGTGGAAATAAAAAAACTTTGATTTGAAAACAAAGTATGTTGGATAGCCAGTTAATAAGAAGATTCGAAAACAGGCCTCTTTTTGTTCAACACGTAAACAAAATAGGAACAGAAACTGTAGCCGGACACCCAATATTGAAGAAACTCGGCTAATTATAGACAATTTACATGGCACGCATTCAGAAATGATATCTAAAGATCCTGAAAATGATCATTTATATGAGTAAATAATTAGGATTTTTTTTTTTAATATTTACATTAATAATTATTTAAATTAATAATTATATTATATCTAAATTTTTGTTAATAAAAAATATAAAATGTATAAATAACCTGATTTTTATTAATTTAACAAATGAATATGTCATTTGGCTTCTCTAAAAGCAAATTAAAGTAAAGATAATTTACTAAATTTTGGAGAATTTATGCGTAATCATAACAGTAGCTGTTATGGTAAATTTTTGAGTTGATATACGTATTGTAATTTGAAACATATTATTTTGAAAGTTTAAGTTTCCCGCTTTATCCATCAGGGCACGAACTGGCAACGTTGGTACGCCGTCCTAAGTTTAGCCGTTCCTACGAATTGCTAGACGTAATGGCTGACGTGCTATGTGATTTTAATAATTGATCAATTAAATAATGTAACAACCGCGTTTGTTTTAGTTTTGAAATAAAATGTTGCCATTAGCTGATATACAGGGAGTTTATTATAACGTGCAATATGTAAATGCGTTTATTTTAAAATGCAATATCGAAACTTTACTAAGTATGTAAAACCATAATATATTCTACGGAGGAAGGAACTCTGTTGATAAAATGGTATAAAGACTTCAGTTTACAGCAAGTATGTAGGTTATTACATGCCTCGTTGTTCTTTCTGATACTTCTTTTTCAATAAAATTCCGGTTCATATATTGCATTTTAAAATAAACGCATTTACACATGGCGTGACGTACCCTTAGAAACCAATAGTAACAATCAAGTCCTCGTGGAAATGGGAATACCACATTGCGCGTTCAAATAAATTCACTGTATATTTTACCTGCGTGAGAATATTTAAACTAGTCGTTTCACGTTCAATAATTTGTGACCTGAACGTATTTTGCAGACTTGCAAACAAAATGAGATTTAGAAAAAGTAAATGACCTTCATGTAGGAATTCTTAAATTTGATATCGCGTGTAAAATTGTTACGAAGCATTCAATTTGCCTACCACGGGCATTTATAGTAAAATTGATAACATCGATATAATTTCATAGCAATAATACATAGCGTTTCGCAAAAGCGTCAATAAGTTCATCAAATTATACCTATTTATAAAAGAATGTCGTCACCGAAATACTAAGTTTTTTTAATTAAAAATATATTTCATCAAGAAAAAGAACCCAGAGATATAAACAATAAATTGTTTCCAATCGTTTATTGTGCAATTTAGATAACTAACATTAAGCCCATTTTCAAATATTCCCAGAAGGTGACAGAAATAAAATAAATATTTAAGAACGCCAGAAGAAAAATAAGATCCAGATGTCATTTCTTCGAGCTACGGCGATTAAAACGTTACACTATGCAAATTACTGTGATTATCCTGCGATATTTGCATTCTGGCTTTATTTACTTGTTATTGCGACCTGTACTTGAGTTGAGCTTATCTTTCAGAGTATTTTGTGCTACTTGAGTTTACGAATTCTCGTTTTGAATTCCTGGATACACTTGTCGTTATTTGATAAAAATTCGTTGGCGCTCGTTTTGAGTATATTAAAAGAACTGTACACACCGTCTCCAAAACGAGCTAGTTTCGGCCGGCAAATGTATCCAAGTAGTCACAAGGTTGGGTATTTCTCTTGAGAGAATAGCCAACGGAGATTTTTTATGATAACAAGAATTTATGGCGTCCAATGTGGTGGCATGTTTTTTGTAAATGTACCTCGGCACTTGTTCGAAATCTTGATTTGCTAAATTGGTGCAGTAACAAGACATGCATGATATCTTTTAGCCAGTATTCTTTATATAATGCATTTCTTTATTTTAATATGTTTTGCTATTTGAAAAATCTTTACGTGCGATACAAAATTTAGATTTCGGGAGTTGATTTCAGTAACGTTTTATTGTAGAAGTAACTTTTGTGAGCTCGTTCCGAATCGTTCGCGTGTACTAGCATTGTGCCTTATCCCAGTTTGTAGTAGCCACGTTTTTGTCAAGTGTAGATATTTGGTTGTGGAGGTTTCTTACCTCCCTTGTAGATTTGTATTACGTTTTTACGTTTCGGGCTATTTACAAAATTATACGACGCTTCTGGTATTAAACATTTATTTACAACGATTAATTACGATTATTTACAAACACAAGAATTATGAAGGCAGAACACAAATTACTTATAAACTACAGGCACTATTTCTAACAGCGATACACTAATTATTTATATACGGCTTAACAGTAATGATTTATATGGTTATACACTCTATTTATTTACACTGGATTAAACATCAATTATTTATGTGGCTATTTATGTTATACACGCGTTTATTTATGTGGCGGCCTTACGCCTTCGAGTTTGATGAGAACTGAATGAGAACTGGATGAGAACTGCGCTGAATTCAGACGGCCGTGTATTTATATTCGCTGGGGAGAGGTTCCAGACACATGCATGACGCACCGCATCGGGGCCGCTCTCGCATCACCTGGAAAATGACTCATCCCTCCGCAGCTGGGTCCAAGGCCGCTTCCCGAAGCTCCGGAACAATGACTCATTCGTCCGCAGCTGGCCCCAAGGTCGTCTTCTGGCGGCTGTGCCTCACGCGTTTGCAGCTGCCTGATTGCAAGGTCGTTACAGTATTTTTGATAACCGCTAATTATTGATTTATTGTGTGATTGCCTTGGTAAATCTTCTGGTAAATCAGCTTCAGATGTGGCCGTTGGTAGCCAGGTTTTGTGCACATTTTGCAATGTGTTTATGTGTTCTTCAAGTTCTTTTGGAGCCCTTATTCGTTTTTTTTCCTTTTGTTCCGTTTGAGTGATTGATTGGTCACATTGTGAGTTTAGCCAGTACGATGGGATTTGTTGCGTGAGTATGCTTTGGTGAGTGAAATTTCTGAATGGTTTCGTTTCGATTGCTTGCGCGTTTCTGAGGTTTTGCGGATTTAGTATGCTTGCGTTTTTCTTAGTTTTGTCGTGTGAGCATGTTGGTTTAAGGTGGATGTGCTTATGGGGTTTCGTTTAACACATTTTTCTCTCAAGCCGTTTCTTAGAACTCTTATCTCTTGGTTACTTTATTTCTTTTCTCTTTCGTTTTTGACAAGGTTCAAGTAAACTTGGTGGATTGATGTTGGTTTTCTTTTGAGACCGGATTCTTTTTTTATGGCCCTTTGGGATGCAGTCGTGACGTTCTCCGCTTTAGGCGAATTTGGCCGTTTGACGCCATTTGTCGTTTCCGTCAGCTGTGTGTGTATTTTTCAGATTATGCTCTTGCGAATGGCCACATGGAAACATACAGCTTTATGTGCACTTCTGGTTTGTTTTACGTGTACTAGTGTTGAAAAAGAAATATGTCTATGCCCGTTCTAACAATTTAATGCTGAATTTGCATTCAGATAGCGTTCCATAGGTGTATTTACGACTTCAGCGGAATTTTCATTGCATTTTATTATCTTTTATCCGTATTCATGGCACCCATCAATGACGATATGAACGATTTACTATAGCTGGCTGCCAAAATAGCACTCTGGGATTTTTATAGAGTGTGTATTTTTCAGTTTATGCTCTTGCGAATGCCACATGGAAACATAAAGCTTTATGTGCACTTCTGGTGTGGTTTACGTCTACTAGTACTGCAAAATAAATATCTCCATGACCTTCCTAGCAATTGGATGCTGAATTTGCATTAAGATAGCGTTCAAAGGTGCATTTGCTACTTCTGCGGAGTTTTCATTGCATTTTAACATGTTTTATCCGTATTCATAGCACCAATCAGTGACAATATGAACGATTTACTATAGCTGGCTCCAAAAGAGCACTCTGGGATTTTTATAGAGTGTGTATTTTTCAGATTATGCTCTTGCGAATGGCCACATGGAAACATAAAGCTTTGTGTGCACTGCTGGTGTGGTTTCCGTCAACTAGTATTGCAAAATAAATATCTCCATGACCTTCCTAGCAATTGGATGCAGAATTTGCATTAAGATAGCGTTTAAAGGTGCATTTGCTACTTCTGTGGACTTTTTATTGCATTTTAACATGTTTTATCCGTATTCATAGCACCAATCAGTGACAATATGAACGATTTACTATAGCTGGTTGCCGAAATAGCACTCTGGGATTTTTATCCAGTGTGTGTATTTTTCACATTATGCACTTGCGAATGGCCACATAAAAACATAAAGCGTTTTATGCACTTCTGGTGTGTTTTGCGTGTACTAGTATAGCAAGTGAAATATCTTTATGACCTCCTAGCAATTGGTGCTGAATTTGCATAAATATAGCGTTTAATAGGTGCATTTGCTACTTCAGCGGAATTTTCATTGCATTTTATTATCTTTTATCCGTATTCATGGCACCCATCAATGACGATATGAACGATTTACTATAGCTGGCTGCCAAAATAGCACTCTGGGATTTTTATAGAGTGTGTATTTTTCAGTTTATGCTCTTGCGAATGCCACATGGAAACATAAAGCTTTATGTGCACTTCTGGTGTGGTTTACGTCTACTAGTACTGCAAAATAAATATCTCCATGACCTTCCTAGCAATTGGATGCTGAATTTGCATTAAGATAGCGTTCAAAGGTGCATTTGCTACTTCTGCGGAGTTTTCATTGCATTTTAACATGTTTTATCCGTATTCATAGCACCAATCAGTGACAATATGAACGATTTACTATAGCTGGTTGCCGAAATAGCACTCTGGGATTTTTATCCAGTGTGTGTATTTTTCACATTATGCACTTGCGAATGGCCACATAAAAACATAAAGCGTTTTATGCACTTCTGGTGTGTTTTGCGTGTACTAGTATAGCAAGTGAAATATCTTTATGACCTCCTAGCAATTGGTGCTGAATTTGCATAAATATAGCGTTTAATAGGTGCATTTGCTACTTCAGCGGAATTTTCATTGCATTTTATTATCTTTTATCCGTATTCATGGCACCCATCAATGACGATATGAACGATTTACTATAGCTGGCTGCCAAAATAGCACTCTGGGATTTTTATAGAGTGTGTATTTTTCAGTTTATGCTCTTGCGAATGCCACATGGAAACATAAAGCTTTATGTGCACTTCTGGTGTGGTTTACGTCTACTAGTACTGCAAAATAAATATCTCCATGACCTTCCTAGCAATTGGATGCTGAATTTGCATTAAGATAGCGTTCAAAGGTGCATTTGCTACTTCTGCGGAGTTTTCATTGCATTTTAACATGTTTTATCCGTATTCATAGCACCAATCAGTGACAATATGAACGATTTACTATAGCTGGTTGCCGAAATAGCACTCTGGGATTTTTATCCAGTGTGTGTATTTTTCACATTATGCACTTGCGAATGGCCACATAAAAACATAAAGCGTTTTATGCACTTCTGGTGTGTTTTGCGTGTACTAGTATAGCAAGTGAAATATCTTTATGACCTCCTAGCAATTGGTGCTGAATTTGCATAAATATAGCGTTTAATAGGTGCATTTGCTACTTCAGCGGAATTTTCATTGCATTTTATTATCTTTTATTCGTATTCATGGCACCCATCAATGACGATATGAACGATTTACTATAGCTGGCTGCCAAAATAGCACTCTGGGATTTTTATAGAGTGTGTATTTTTCAGTTTATGCTCTTGCGAATGCCACATGGAAACATAAAGCTTTATGTGCACTTCTGGTGTGGTTTACGTCTACTAGTACTGCAAAATAAATATCTCCATGACCTTCCTAGCAATTGGATGCTGAATTTGCATTAAGATAGCGTTCAAAGGTGCATTTGCTACTTCTGCGGAGTTTTCATTGCATTTTAACATGTTTTATCCGTATTCATAGCACCAATCAGTGACAATATGAACGATTTACTATAGCTGGCTCCAAAAGAGCACTCTGGGATTTTTATAGAGTGTGTATTTTTCAGATTATGCTCTTGCGAATGGCCACATGGAAACATAAAGCTTTGTGTGCACTGCTGGTGTGGTTTCCGTCAACTAGTATTGCAAAATAAATATCTCCATGACCTTCCTAGCAATTGGATGCAGAATTTGCATTAAGATAGCGTTTAAAGGTGCATTTGCTACTTCTGTGGACTTTTTATTGCATTTTAACATGTTTTATCCGTATTCATAGCACCAATCAGTGACAATATGAACGATTTACTATAGCTGGTTGCCGAAATAGCACTCTGGGATTTTTATCCAGTGTGTGTATTTTTCACATTATGCACTTGCGAATGGCCACATAAAAACATAAAGCGTTTTATGCACTTCTGGTGTGTTTTGCGTGTACTAGTATAGCAAGTGAAATATCTTTATGACCTCCTAGCAATTGGTGCTGAATTTGCATAAATATAGCGTTTAATAGGTGCATTTGCTACTTCAGCGGAATTTTCATTGCATTTTATTATCTTTTATTCGTATTCATGGCACCCATCAATGACGATATGAACGATTTACTATAGCTGGCTGCCAAAATAGCACTCTGAGATTTTTATAGTGTGTATTTTTCAGTTTATGCTCTTGCGAATGCCACATGGAAACATAAAGCTTTATGTGCACTTCTGGTGTGGTTTACGTCTACTAGTATTGCAAAATAAATATCTCCATGACCTTCCTAGCAATTGGATGCAGAATTTGCATTAAGATAGCGTTTAAAGGTGCATTTGCTACTTCTGTGGACTTTTTATTGCATTTTAACATGTTTTATCCGTATTCATAGCACCAATCAGTGACAATATGAACGATTTACTATAGCTGGTTGCCGAAATAGCACTCTGGAATTTTTATCCAGTGTGTGTATTTTTCACATTATGCCCTTGCCAATGGCCACAAAAACATAAAGCGTTTTGTGCACTTCTGGTGTGTTTTGCGTGTACTAGTATAGCAAGTGAAATATCTTTATGACCTCCTAGCAATTGGTTGCTGAATTTGCATAAATATAGCGTTTAATAGGTGCATTTGCTACTTCAGCGGAATTTTCATTGCATTTTATTATCTTTTATCCGTATTCATGGCACCCATCAATGACGATATGAACGATTTACTATAGCTGGCTGCCAAAATAGCACTCTGGGATTTTTATAGAGTGTGTATTTTTCAGTTTATGCTCTTGCGAATGCCACATGGAAACATAAAGCTTTATGGGCACTTCTGGTGTGGTTTACGTCTACTAGTATTGCAAAATAAATATCTCCATGACCTTCCTAGCAATTGGATGCTGAATTTGCATTAAGATAACGTTCAAAGGTGCATTTGCTACTTCTGCGGACTTTTCATTGCATTTTAACATGTTTTATCCGTATTCATAGCACCAATCAGTGACAATATGAACGATTTACTATAGCTGGCTGCCAAAAGAGCACTCTGGAATTTTTATAGAGTGTGTATTTTTCAGATTATGCTCTTGCGAATGGCCACATGGAAACATAAAGCTTTATGTGCACTGCTGGTGTACTTTACGTCTACTAGTATTGCAAAATAAATATCTCCATGACCTTCCTAGCAATTGGATGCAGAATTTGCATTAAGATAGCGTTCAAAGGTGCATTTGCTACTTCTGCGGACTTTTTATTGCATTTTAACATGTTTTATCCGTATTCATAGCACCAATCAGTGACAATATGAACGATTTACTACAGCAGGCTACCGAAGTAGCACTCTGGAATTTTTATAGAGTGTTTGCTTTTCAAATTATGCTCTTGAAAATGGCTACATGGAAACATAAAGCTGTATGTGCATTTCTGGTGTGTTTTACGTGTACTAGTATTGCAAAATAAATATCTCTATGCCCCTCTTAGCAATTGGATGCTGAATTTCCATTAAGATAGCGTTCAATAAGTGCATTTGCGATTTCAGCGAACTTTTCATTGCATTTTAACATATTTTATCCGAATTCATAACACCCATCAGTGACCATATGAACGATTTACTGCAGCTGGAGGCCGAAATAGTACTCTGGGATCTTTATAGACTGTTTATTTTTCAGATTATGTTCTTGCGAATGCCACATGGAAACATAAAGCTTTATGCGCACTTCTGGTGTTGTTTTACGTGTACTCGTATTGCAACAGAAATATCATATGCCCCTCCTAACTATTGGATGCTGAATTTGCATTAAGATAGCGTTCAAAGGTGCATTTGCTACTTCTGCGGAGTTTTCATTGCATTTTAACATGTTTTATCCGTATTCATAGCACCAATCAGTGACAATATGAACGATTTACTATAGCTGGCTCCAAAAGAGCACTCTGGGATTTTTATAGAGTGTGTATTTTTCAGATTATGCTCTTGCGAATGGCCACATGGAAACATAAAGCTTTGTGTGCACTGCTGGTGTGGTTTCCGTCAACTAGTATTGCAAAATAAATATCTCCATGACCTTCCTAGCAATTGGATGCAGAATTTGCATTAAGATAGCGTTTAAAGGTGCATTTGCTACTTCTGTGGACTTTTTATTGCATTTTAACATGTTTTATCCGTATTCATAGCACCAATCAGTGACAATATGAACGATTTACTATAGCTGGTTGCCGAAATAGCACTCTGGGATTTTTATCCAGTGTGTGTATTTTTCACATTATGCACTTGCGAATGGCCACATAAAAACATAAAGCGTTTTATGCACTTCTGTTTAATAAGTGCATTTGCAACTTCAGCGGAATTTTCATTGGATTTTAACATATTTTATCCGTATTCTTGGCCCCCATCAGTGACAATATAGATGATTTACTACAGCTGGCTGCCGAAATAGTAGTCTGGGATTTTATACAGGGTGTATTGTTCAGATTATGCACTTGCGATTGGCCACATAAAAACATAAAGCTTTATGTGCACTTCTGGTGTGTTTTGCGTGTACTAGTAAGACTAGTATAGCAAAAGAAATATCGTTATACCCCTGCTAGCAATTGGATGCTGTATTTGCATTAAGATAGCGTTTAATAAGTGCATTTGCGACTTCAGCGATCTTTTCATTGTATTTTATTATATTTTATCCCTATTCATGGCACCCATCAGTGACAATATAAACGATTTACTATAGCTGGCTGCCGAAATAGCACTCTGGGATTTTTATCCAGTGTGTGTATTTTTCACATTATGCACTTGCGAATGGCCACATGGAAACATAAAGCGTTTTGTGCACTTCTGGTGTGTTTTGCGTGTACTAGTATAGCAAGTGAAATATCTTTATGCCCTCCTAGCAATTGGTTGCTGAATTTGATAAAGATAGCGTTTAATAGGTGCATTTGCGACTTCAGCGGAATTTTCATTGTATTTTATTATCTTTTATCCGTATTCATGGCACCCATCAATGACGATATGAACGATTTACTACAGCTGGCTGCCGAAATAGCACTCTGGGATTTTTATCCAGTGTGTATTTTTGTATTCATGGCACCCATCAGTGACAATATAAACGATTTGCTACAGCTGACTACCGAATGCCAAATGGAAACATAAAGCTTTATGTGCACTTCTGGTGTGTTTTGCGTGTACTAGTATAGCATAATAAATCAGATGCCCCTCCTAGCAATTGGATGATGAATTTGCATTAAGATAGCGTTTAATAAGTGCATTTGCAACTTCAGCGGACTTTTCATGGCATTTTAACATTTATTTGCAAATAAATTTTGCGGTTATCTAGAAAACTAAAAATCTTTTATTACAATCTTTTTTCCTATTAGTTATTATTTGACACGAGAAATATATCCCCAAGATTATAGGTATACGTTGAGAATCACCCTGTATTTTTCAGAATCCATTATGTAAAGTTATTATCAGTTAAAATCCATCAGTCAACTGTGGGTCACCTGGTACTATACACTAAGGTAGTTTTTATAAATTTCAATTTCCTAGTTTTAGTTATAACTGAAATGGTATACCTACAGGTATCTCAAAAATTGTCAGTAAATTCGCATAGGCACTTTTAATCCTATTTTTGCAAACAAAAATGTCAAAAAGTATTTAAATGTTGTTTGCATCGAATATTTTTTTCCAAAAGTTCTAGTTCTAAGAATAGGGCGCTACACAGTTTTCAAAAGTTTTGTTATGTTAATTGTTGCTGACAAATGTACACAGATAATTTAATTCCTTGATATGCTGTTATACATCTTTATATATGGAATGCAAAGCTAGAGATTTTCAGAAATTAAAATTAAAAAGACTTTGTTCATAAAATTTGAAAATTGCCATAAATTACTTTTTTTCTATAGCAAATGTTAAAGTGTGCTTTAATCGACTCAAAACAAAACGTCAAGTGTTACTTTAACATCAAGGGTAGATAACGTAATTTCATTTTCTAACTTTTATTTAGATTAAATATTACAGCTTCGTATTATCCTAGCAACCCAATCTAGCTACTGAGATTTTAAAATGTGATTGACTTTCCTTATTTTCCTTTGAAGCTATTAAAGTTCTTGCTATAGAAAATAATTGTATTATACACGACGATAGTTATTACTATCCACTCTTGAATTATTAACGTCTCGACTTCTTCTCGACGTTAAACAATTCACTTGTGGATAAAATTTAACTTTATCGTCTTGTATAATAAATTACCATTTTAATGTGGTCGTTTAATTTAATTTAATTTAAATACAGGTCTATGTACTTTCGTTTTATATAATTTTAATTCTAAATTTCGATATAAAATTGTTTAATTTTTAACATAAAAATGTTAAGATTTTTACAGTACTTTTTAGCCAGAATTACACCATCTATATATAGCTCAATTTAATAAAAAATTTAATAAATTTATGATATTTTTTCATTTTTAATATTTGAAATTTCAAATTTGCTAAGTTTGTAAAGCTATTTTACTGTTAAAAATTGAAAATTTTACAACGTAAGGTTTTATACAGGGTATTATAGAAGACCGCGTATTTTTACAAAATTGTAACCAGTGTTAGAGCTCACCAAACTGAATAACTTTTCTATTTGTAATTGTTTTAATCGTATATATTTTCAATCAATTATTTTGCGTAAAACATTTGTAATACGATTATCAGTTAACACAAAAACAAACCGCCAATAACTTACCTATCCACTTCATTTAATAAGGTTGCTTACTGATTAGACGTCAACTAAAACTTTTATCAGTACCTATGCAGTTTTTGTTTGGTTGTGTTTATTGTGCTTTGTACCATTTGGATATTATGCCATGGGCAACTCAATTTTGGGGGTGGTTTCGAAAAAATTACAAATGAAAAAGTTGTTCCGTTCGATGAGATTTCTGTGTAGTTATCTTAACGATACGAGTTTGATTGCCAAAACGAGGCGGTAAGCCGAGTTTTGTGGAAATAAAACAAGTCTTGTTAACTGCCATAAGCAAAACGTGTATTGTTCAATATTTTATCTTCATCAATAAATTCTGGTTCAATGTATTTTTTTATATAAAAAGAGTGCGGTAATATCTATCCATTACCACACTCAGTGCGATATTGAAGCTCTTAACGATACTAAAATTAATTTGATTAATAGTCTATAACAACACCGATGAAGATAACATTTATTACGTGGACTTTCAAAACACCCTGTATGTGTAAGTTTGATACCTGTATAATTCTAAATCTGACTTACCGCTTTTTGGCTCTGCAGAGAGCATTGAACTGTATATACAATATAGTTCAATGGTAGAGAGAAATGCGTAGGTCCTTTTTGCCCAACTTAGGGAGGATTGCCAGATTTTTCACCGAACGGTTTGGTTTTTGAAGTATCTGTTCGTTTTAGAAAATCAGAAAAAACGGACAGATGCCTTATTATATTCGTATCACTTTGTAATTTTCGTGCAATATGATTAAAATAAATCTGTAAAACAATTCTCACCGGTTTTTTCTTCCGATGCGTCTGGCAACGTGGCAACCCTGCGGGACCGAGTAGTTCAATAAGGCAACGAATGATAATGATTTTATATGGCGTCGTTGTGCAATTAGGTAATTAGGTATTGTGTTCTGTGGTTGTGCACTCCCAACGTATTTGTTACTATGGGTGTTTTATGCAATTATTGTTGATATTAGGCATTTCCGAATATTAAACCGTGAGATATTTACCATTTAGAAATCATTAGTCAGGTGATGTCGATACAGAAGTTTGAGTAAATATTAAAAACGTACCTGCTATACTCCATCCCTATATTTGGAACGTAACCTAAAATATGCTGTTTGTTCATTTACTAACGTAATTCGTTTGTCACAAACTTGCTAATCGGGTGCACTACATACACCAAGAAATGTAACCTAAAATTGCAGTTTACATAACTTCACTTTAGATCAAACACTATGATTAATACTGAACCAGATTAACAGTACAATATAAGAAAATAAGCAGAAAGATTCAAGGAAGGTCAGTACCATATTTAATTTTAGTTTATAAATCACAGTTTTGATTAAAATAAAGGCAATAAAGAGCATTATCACGTTTAAAAATGCACTATTTATTCTGCTTATTTTCATATATTGTAGTTTTAATTTGTTTCAGTATTTATCGTAGTGTTCGATCGCAAGTGAACTGTAATTTTAGGTTACATTTCTTGAGAGTGGATCGCCACCTTAACTGTCAGTTTGACAAAACCTTTAAAGATGAACAGAAAGTGTTTTACTTTCTGTGTCTCGTATCGAATGAACGCATAGAAAGTGTTTGTAGCAGCATTTCCATAAGAACTATCTTTACAAATATAAAATGTAACATTTTCTAAGCCTCCAAACGTTATTATAAAAATCTTACTTTCCATTAGTGAGTAGGAAATAGCATTTGTAATATGAGTATTCTCTTCTTTCAGAACCACATCAAAAGTGCCAGTGTAGAATCGGTCACGATATCGACAAGGTGACTTGCCTACTTCCACAGATTTACATCATTGGCTTCAGGTATGCTTATTTTGTCACGTGAATATGGGAAATGGTCGTTAACGGTCATAAAATACTTCATTCACTCAAAAATATGTGCACTAACTTTTATGTTAATTTTGAATTTTCTAATGTTTCGAAACCATTTAACTGTGATTCTTGAAAAAACTGGTTAATTTCTTAGAATATTACCGTACATATTCAAACAGACAATAGCATGGGACTATCTGAGTTTCTATGGAGATAATTGATTTCAGTTAACTATTCAATTAATCTGTCAACTGTTTAAAACTGACCAATGAAAATCCAGATTTTGATAGTTCTTGACCATTCAAAATATAATGACTGATTTATTTATATCACGGCCTCCTGGATTAGTGCGAGACTGACGTCTCTATGCGGCCCGCCGCATTTTTAGTTCAAGGTGGTTTTTATAGTTTGTAGAGGCGCTACAGTACGTTGCGCTTGTGCCTTTGGTTACATACGTCCACGGCCTCCTGGATTAATATTAATCTAGAAAGTCGTGCCTACGTTACAGATAATTTATCAAAAACCCAACAGATAGCGCCAAAGTACGTTGGTCTCAGAATCACAAAAATTATGCAAATGTGGCGGGCCGCGTAGAGACGTCAGTCACGTACTAATCCAGGAGGCCGTGATTTATATCTTTCTTTAACAAATGTGTTTATTAAATAAAAATAAATTTTTGTTTTCTGTTGCTATAGAAATGATGTAGCATGATCTAGATTCACTAAAAAATAACTTGAAAATTTTGTTTTGTGCGTTGAATAGACCCTCGAATACCATTCTTAGTCAAAGTTACATAGATTATTTTTGCAGTAATATCACCACTCGTGTACATTGCGCTTGTGATCGTATTACCGCCACAAAAATAGTCGACTTAACTTGGACTACTCATGGTGATTATTTTATGCTAGTGCAATTTCAGCAATACTTTGTGTAATGTGAACGTTACAGAATTTTCGTTTCTTGAGGAAACAGTATGTAGGGCGATATTCTTTACTGAATATCTCACATGCACTGAGTATTCCCAAATAATTTTTTCCTGTTAATCACTCGTACGTTTTGTAAAATCATTTATGAGCTCGAAAAAATTGTAATATTCGGTGCACTATAGATATTAAGGTGGTTATTAACTTGTTTTTTTAACTATTGGATAATTAATACTGATTACTTATTGATTGGATGCTGCATATATTTATGCCTAGGTATTTCCTTCTTTGCAAATGATTTTTACCTCTTAGCTGACAGTGTGTAATTTTTCGTAAAAAGAAATATAACAACTTATAATAATAAACTCTTGAAATATATATTATAGTTATGATTTATTGAAACAATAACATGTTGTTATCTTGTGTTTTGTATCCCCTAGGTATCCAAGAAATATTAAAGAGTATTTGTTTATGTAATAACCGTTTTGATTTGAATAAATAAGGTTTTATTACTATTTTAACAGCCCACCAACAATTAAAATAAAAAACTTGTACAATAAAATAGAGCATGAAGCAGAATCATTACTGTAATAATATTGTACGGCACTTTCATGAAACCTGTTAGTATAAAATTTGTAATTATTTCTGAAACATCACGCTTTAGAAATAGAAATACTAACAGCTTGTTTAGATTTTTAAAACCAAATTTTAGAGTTTTTTACTTTTTATTCAACAATAAACTTGTGTTAACAATCAGTTTATTATTTTATTAATTATCTGTATTTCTAGACAATTTTTCTATTCGAGGTACACCTCTGTTAGGCGGTATTTCTTTTTAACCCATCAGTGCCTGCTCGCGAGAGATTTCTATTTATACGAGAGGAATGTGCATAAACAACACCATTTCGAGATATTGCGAGGAATAATTACATATAAAAAAAGAACTATTTAACACAGCAGTAATTATAAAATGTTACGATGCATGTAAAACAAGCGAACACTCCTAATATTCGGACATGTTTTTAATTACAGAGTGTACTAATTGGGAATCTTTAATACGCCATTTTTGATGTTTTTCATCTATGTAATCTCTCTTGTGTGGACACTTAAAACTGCTAAGTTAGTTAAAGGGATTAGAGACCTGCACGGGTCCAATATATAGGACCCGCATCTGACCTGCGAACCGCAATTTACACATTTTGTATACCCACGACCTGTCATTTCAAATCCGGACCTGACTTGCAAATTTTGCACTTTAAAGCCACACTTAACCCAAAATTTCGAATATTAGACCAGCACGGACCTGCAACTTGTTTCAGATAGATGCATAAACAGAAGAAAGAAAGTTTTGTTCACACTTCGACGCTTAAATTTTTATTAGGTATAATTCTTTTTTACATAAACAAAATTTATGTTGAAGAAATGAAGCTGTCTCCGCCACCCGACCCGTAATTTCAAATCCGCATCCGACTCGATACCTGCAATATTGATATAAATACTACCTGCAATTCGACCTGCAATGCAGGTAACCCTCTTACTTACAACTCCGCTATGGATTGCAGCTGGCTCTCATAAAGGGCAGAAGTAGTGGTGCTAGCAAATATTCAATTTTTACTTCCTTTTACTACTATAAAGCAAGTATTGGATTCACCCCAAAAATTCGAAATTGAGTTTTCAACAGATCTTCACGTTTTAGAGTCCCCTGATCCCAAAAAAACATATTTTTTTTCATTGGTCTGTCTGTCTGTGTGTCTGTCTGTCTGTGTGTCTGTCTGTGTGTCTGTCTGTCTGTGTGTCTGTCTGTGTGTCTGTCTGTCTGTGAACAGAATATCTCAAAAACGAAAAGAGGTATGGCATTGAAACTTCATATATAAGTTTTGTGTACTATGTAGATGAGACAGCAAGCTTTTGAAGAAAATCGCATAACCGGAAGTAGGTGTTTACTCTTGTGATTTTTCAGTTTTTTTTCGATTTTTTCAAAAACGGCTCTAACGATTTTTTTTAAACTTTACATTTTTCTTACATTTTTAATGTGTATTGATGTGAGATAGGTGATTTTCCAGTTGAATACTTCTAAAGTGGGTTTCTTTTGTTTTTTTTTCTATTTTTTTTATTAACTCCTATTTTAAATAAAACACCCGGTATATTATTATATTTTTGAATTCACCTTAAAATTCTAGAGAAAATTTGTCTCTTCAACTAACACTCGATTTTGTACCGTTTTTGTAGAATTTGTAATTTTTTAAAATTTTTAACAAATGGTTAAAAATTAAAAATGAAATTTTTGACTAATTATAAGATCACTGTAAAAGGAAGTTGTGTGAGTGTATCACACCAGATTTTTAACTACCAAACTATAGTTCGCGTGGCGATCGTTTTCACCAATCCACTTCGAAGAATTTAGCTGTTCACTTGCGAAAATAAAGATGCAGAGGTTTGGGGTTTTATGATCGACCTCAAGTTGAACGTACTTACCTGTTATATGAATCAAAAGTAAAAATTAGAATGCAAAGCACGTTCTCTGTTTAGGTGAAAACCTTAAATATCTATTATTTGACCCTTACAACCAGATGTGACAGAATCGTCGCCGACCCCACAAATTTGTATCCTGTATAATCTAATGCATTTAAGTACGCGCTATCTGTCATATTATGGCTGAACTTTCGGAGTAAAGTTGACTCCCCAGGTTCTGGTTTGGATTCTGAAAGCAACAGGTTGGATCTGTCCTCGGACTGAGCGGGCATCGCTCTTTTATATGATTCAAGACGGCCGACCTGGTAAACTTAAAGTGGGGCTCAAACATGCTAGTTAGGTGGGAGCCGGAGAGTAGGGGATTCGTGATTTTAGCGCCACGGCGAAGCTTGCGTAACTCGTCGGCTTCACACCTGCGCGATACTGTCTTATCAACAGGATCTTTTCGGAATTCTCTTTTATTATCTTTTACGTGGCTCCAAATATTCGCACGTCACAAATTCTTGTGGCGTGATAGCTTGTATAAGTTGTTACGTTCAAAACAATTTGGAGGCACACAAAACATAACTTTTTTGAGCCACCCTATAAAATCAAAACTATTATAGTAATGTGCATCACCTTCGCACCTTTCTGTAACTCTCATAGTTTTAGAAATATCTTTCACACCCGCACCATGACCAAAAGTACAACTTTACGCCCAGCAGACTGTATAGTACAAAAAAAACCTAGGGGGCTGTAAAGTAGATGCCCGATCATGATAACTAACGATGAAAGTAATGTTGAATTATATAATTTGCAACCTTCATTATAAGGATAGTAATACCTTCATTTGTTAATATTAAAAATACAACATGACATGTTGTAAAATAAAATAGCACCTGCAACAGAAAGTGGCTCTGAAGGTTTCCTCCTAATTTAAAAATTCAAAACATGTGACGCATCATCTAATAGTTTTCTAGTTACAAGCTTTAGTGTGTAGATATTCCTAAAAATGTATTTAGAATAAACCATTAGTAATGAATTTGAAGGCAATTGTGCCTAAACCATTGTACGTGCCTCAGGCCCAAAGAAAGTGTACACCCTTGGACAAATCAAGGCTTTCCGGTATGTGTCGGCGTCAAACTTTGTCGTTGGGCGTAAACTTTCTCTTTCCGTCCTTTATACAGAAATAAATATTCTGTTTAGAATGTTAGTTTTAAAATGACAGTTTTCTTTACAGAATAGTATTTATGTATTGAGGGCATTATCAATGAATTATGCTGAATGCTTTAAATTTCTTGAGAGATATTATCTTGATTATGCACTTGGTATTGAGATGGTTTAATGCTCGCAATTTAATTCTGTATGCATAGAGAAATATTGAAGTCAATTAAAGCACAGAGTTGAAATATTTTATTCAATTGCAATCTAGGCAGTAGTTGAAGTTATTAAACACAATGGAAATGAGATACAAGAAGCATAATTAGTGGGATAAAGGCTAGCATAAGAAAATCAGGTTTCCGAAGGATTGAATTTGAAGTTTGAGTAAAAGAAAGATTTAAGATGGCTAATATAATAGAATATAATAGGTTTGGGCATTGTTGAAGCCGGACCAAATGTAAGTAAATAATGCAAAAAGTTAGTTATGTGCATAATAAATATGAGCGTAGAATTATTAATGAACCTACAGGCCAGTGAAAAGCAAGCAAGCTGAAAGGTAGATGGAAATCAAAGTAAGATAAGATAGAATTTGCAAAGAGTAATGCAGAGCGAGGGCAACTGAAATGAGTAATTAGTGACGTGGTTAAAATTGAACTTAAGTGCCAGTGCAATTTAAAACTAAGTGTTCATAGCAGAGCAGTGATAACTAACAGTTTATGTGACAAGAAAGGACAATTTTTATGTATAAGAAATAAAGACAATTTCTAGTTTTAAGCAACAAGCTAGGATAAAAGATAGTAGCGCGTCGTTTTTACGTCACAACTTAAAAAAAAAAACAAATTAGATGTTGCTAGGCGGCAGATTCGATTCAGTTTACCTGTGGTTTCCTTGCAAATTTCGCTTTTGAATATCAAAATAAAATGCTATCTGCACCTGCGAACCTTTTGTGGTGTAAGTCAATTTTGTGAGGTTATAAATTATTGAAGCGAGTAGAGCAGTTGTACTGAAATTTTGAGTATTTGAACTACTCTGAGTTAAATATTCTACAGAATTCTTTTAATATAAGATTGAAATTTGAACCTAACCTGAGCTATCAGTCTTGTGTTTTGCCGGAACAAGCCCATAGGATTATTGCAATTTGATAAAATATAGAACGGGGCAATTAACCATTTTATTGGAGAGTAATAAATACGTTTCATTTTGGTTAGCCTAAGATACTGACAGGCAAGTTTTGCATTTTTAAAATTTAATATAAGTGCCCTGAGTATTGGGTTGTATGCCCAATAGTACATTGACTTGGCGATTTCCTAACATAACAGTATATATAACATTTTATTTTGTTTTGATTTTCAAAAAGGACGAAAGTTCTAGGATTCAGTATTTTGGGCACAAGCGTCATTGTTATGCCGTTACTGTAAAATTTTATTTTTTTTTACTATGGTTACTGTGTAGATTATTGATGCTGCTATATTGTTTGTTGTATTGCTGAGCAACGCTATAGGCCCCTCATGGGTCAATACACAAGCTTATGGTTCTAAAATAAAATATATATATTTATCTGTAATTTGCTAATTCTAATAATACCTATTTGTTCCAGGTGTTACAATCTCAAAAATTCCCATAATCGTATATTACTGAGCGAAAAACTATTACTGCTCAAGCCGACATTAAACTACCTATGATGACCACTAATCAAGGAACAGCAGATAATGATTTTTCTAGTTCAACAGCAACTTCGCTGCATATATTAAGAGACAATGGCAATGAAGATGTTAAGAAATTTTCTATCAAACAATTCATTGAAAGCAGTAATGACATCAGCAAATGGGAAATTGATTTTAAATGTGAGCTTGAAATTAAAGACCAACATTATATGGCTCAAAATTCAACAGCACAGAGTTTGGTTACACCTACAAAGCCTCATACAGGCGAAAAAACCTTATTCTTGTTCTGTTTGTAGATATAAATGTGTCAATAAAGGTAACTTAGTCAGACATATGAGGATACATACAGGCGAAAAACCTTATGGTTGTTCTGTTTGTGAATATAAATTTACCCAAAAAAATCATTTAGTCACTCATATGAGGACTCATACAGGTGAAAAACGTTATTCCTGTTTTGTTTGTGAATATAAATCTGACCACGAAAATAATTTAGTCAGACATATGAGAACACATACAGGTGAAAAACCTTATTCTTGT
Organism: Agriotes lineatus; assembly: GCA_940337035.1. Taxonomy (NCBI): domain Eukaryota; kingdom Metazoa; phylum Arthropoda; class Insecta; order Coleoptera; family Elateridae; genus Agriotes; species Agriotes lineatus. The sequence continues at coordinate 18,705 of CALNHX010005508.1, read as the reverse complement.
TCTGTTTGTGATTATAAATCTACCCAAAAACATTATTTAGTCACACATATGAGGATTCATAGAGGGCGAAAAACCTTATTCTTGTATTGTTTGTGAATATAAATGTGTCCGTAAAAATAATTTAGACAGACATATGTGGACTCATACAGAGGAAAAACCTTACTCTTGTTTTCTTTGTGAATATAAATGTGTCCATAAAAATAATTTAGTCAAACATATGAGGACACATACAGGCGAAAAACCTTATTCTTGTTCTGTTTGTGAATTTAAATCTGCCGAGAAAAATTATTTAGTCGAACATATGAGGACCCATACAGGCGAAAAACCTTACTCATGTTCTGTTTGTGGATATAAAACTGCCCACAAAAATTATTTAGTCAAGCACATAAAAAATCATACCGGCGAAAAACCTTATTTCTGTTCTTTTTGTGAATATAAGTCTACCCAAAAAAATAGTTTAGTCAAACATATGAGGACTCATACAGGTGAAAAACCTTATTCCTGTTCTGTTTGTGGATATAAAACTGCTCACAAAAGTTACTTACTCACGCATATCAAAAATCATACAGGCGAAAAACCCTATTCCTGTTCTTTTTGTGAATATAAATCTACCGAAAAAAATAGTTTAGTCAAACATATCAAGACTCATACAGGCGAAAAATCTTATTCCTGTTCTGTTTGTGAATATAAATTTACTCAAAAAAATAATTTAGTCACACATATGATGACTCATACAGGCGAAAAACCTTATTGTTGTTCTGTTTGTGAATATAAATTTTCTAGAAAAAGTAGTTTAGTCAAACATATGAGGACTCATACGGGCGAAAAACCTTATTCATGTTCTGTTTGTGGATACAAAACTGCCCACAAAAGTTATTTAGTCACGCATATAAAAAATCATGCAGGTGAAAAACCTTATTCTTATTCTTGTTCTGTTTGTGAATTTAAATCTGTTGTGAAAAATAATATAGTCGAACATATGAGGACCCATACAGATGAAAAACCGTATTCCTGTTCTGTTTGTGGATATAAAACTGCTCACAAAAGTCTTTTAGTTACACATATAAAAACTCATTCAGGCGAAAAAACGTATTCCTGTTCTTTTTGTGAATATAAATCTACAAAAAAAAATAATTTAATCAAACATGTGAGGACTCATACAGGCGAAAAATCTTATTCCTGTTCTGTTTGTGAATATAAATTTACTCAAAAAAATAACTTAGTCGCACATATAAGGACTCATACTGGCGAAAAACCTCATTCTTGTTCTGTATGTGATTATAAATTTGCCAGGAAAAGTAGTTTAATCAAACATATGAGGACTCATACAGGCGAAAAACCTTATTCCTGTTCTTTTTGTGAATATAAAACTGCCCACAAAAGTCTTTTAGTCACACATATAAAAACTCATACAGGCGAAAAGCCTTATTCCTGTTCTTTTTGTGAATTTAAATCTACCCAAAAAAATAGTTTAGTCAAACATATGAGGACTCATATAGGTGAAAAATGTTATTCTTGATCTGTTTGTGAATTTAAATTTACCAAGAAAAATATAAATAATCAAACATATGCGGACTCATACAGATGAAAAACCTTAGTCCTGTTCTGCTTGTGAATTTAAATATTTTGTGTATACAGGGTGTCCCAGAAATAAGCGCTAATACAAAAACCCATAAAAGAAGCCAACGACTTAACACATTTGCCGAAATATGAAAATTGGTTTATGGATTGCTGAATTTAAAACTACTAAAGTTTTTCCTAAAAAATGCAGTGCGCCACCACTTTCTAGTTTACTGTTCCTGTCCTATTAATTGCTGTTAAAAATATTGGTGATAACCATAGCAACATTACAAAAATCTTGTCACTTTTGAACGAATTTTCTTAGCAACTATATCATTCTGAAAGTGGGCTTGTTTAAGTCGGATCAAGGGGTTTTTTAATCAAATTTCAAAATGTTCAGAATAAAAAAATATGAAGTTTTTTGGAGCAATTCCCATTATCAGGATACTGGAGTTTTTTGCACACTTATTTCTGGGACAACCTGTATAGTTATTCTTATTTTTGGAATATAGTATATATTACGTATTAATGGAATGTAATTAGAATTGTTATACTTTAGATTAGTGTAAAATACATGTAAAAATTAGTTTATTTGAGTAGTTGAGTATAATTAGAATAGTTATATTGTAGATGATGCAACAAATATAAGTGTAACCCTACACCAAAAGGTGAATGAGTTTTTTAACAATATATATGTATATTATATCTTATTCAGTAATTTAGTAAGCATCTCAACAAATAACTAGACAATATTATGAAGTAGTAACCTGTTCGACCAGTGAACATTCACAACATATTGCTATTTTAAGCCTTTATGATTATAATAGCAATTAATAATATTTTATGCATATCAAATATTTTATAAAATGTTCCAGAAATGTGCTGAATTAATTTTTGTAAATAGTATAAAATGCAATTGGGCTTCCTAATAATTTGTAAAACGGTATTAAATATACTGTTAACCTTGATTTGAACAAAATGTAATCAGACTAGGTATGGAAGCAAGGTAAAACGATGTAAGATCGAAGACAAACAATTGGGGAAAGGAAGCCATGCTGTGAGATGGTGTTAATTTGGTTTCTGCAATAAATAATTGTTAATTTGTGAATAAATACGCTTTTCTCAATTCAGTGAGTTTTAAAATTAATCGCATATTCTGTGGGTATGCTGTAGTAGAGTGCAATGACTTATAGCACCACTGCAGAAGTTTAAAAAAAGTGTTTTGATTAGTGCGTCAACTGGTAGCTAGTATTTCGGTGGCTGCTTTGGAGGTCCTAGTAGATTAGTTGGAGCTCCTGGAAGCTGGATGTAGGCAGTGATCTCATAGAAAGCAGTAGAACGCTAGGTGTGGGCAACGGCGTGAGCTGGAAGCAGTTTTTGTATTGCAGCCGTGGAACTACAGGAGTCGTTCTGCAGAGCATTCAGCGGCTTGGATCGGCAGGCCAACAGCGAAAGCCGGGGCCAAGCATCGTTGGAGTTGCTAGGAACTGGAGTTAAGCCCTAATTGCGATTCCAAAAACAACAAAAAGGTCAAAAAACTTCATCCTAAAAGATTGAATTTAGTGAATTTCTTGGTGGCGTCGGTTTTATCAGCACTTCCGGCACAAGCGTCCTCCGAGTGTTTTTTGTTTGTGACATGTATTTACTTACAGCAATTGTTATCACTAAGCAACACTTTAATTACGTAATCACAGATAATTTGATACTATTCAATCGTGCATCTATTTATAATAGGGGCGTTAAAGATTTATACCTCAGGTTAGCTCAATCGGAGGCAGGTTTTGCTCTAACTCAAATATATACTTTCAGGAAAACACCAGATATTTAATAGAAAGATATATTATGTTTAACTATATGCACAAAAATAAGTAATCATTTCATGTGAAATGAATTGTATATAATGGAAATAACAGTTTCGCCTGGGGCGTCACGTTTCGTTACTTTCTGGTGAGCTGCAACCGTACTGACACTGCTGTACGGCAGGCGGGCACGAATGGTTATTGAACAAGTTCCTCGGACATTTGCGAAACGCACCTGTTTGGCGGCAACGGACCGAATTGGTATCGTTAATGTCCCGGCTGGCTAACCTCCAAATCTCAGTTTTGATTGGCGTTAATGGTGCTAGAATCACATGTATAGTTGCGCTGATATATGAGATAACTACACCTTAGTGTCAAGCTAGGAGTTCTCGCGGGCTTGGTAGGTGTCCTAGGAGTTCGCAGCGTATCTGTCTGAGTGACGGCGATGCGAAATTCTGCCTGTTTTTCTTACATTAATTTCAGCGGGCTTCGGACATTGACTTCCGGCCGCTTGCGAAGAATTTGCCCCGCGGTTGATTCCACAGGCGGGTTCGATGTTTCGGCTTCGAGAAAACGCCTCTACACGTTCCGAGGGGGTCCTTCAGGTAGGTGTATGCATGCTGCTACAGGGTTTAATGTACATTTAGGCGGGTCGTGTAATTTGGATTCTCAGGAATCCTGTGATTAAATACTTTTGGGACTATCATAGGGACGGATTGTAATGCCGGTTTTTAAGTGCTTGGATAGCAAGGTAGGAGCCGGACACTGCGAACAGTCGCCGTCTCAATCTACCTCTAGGTGAGGTTGTTAGGTTAATAAGCTAGGGGACGGGCACTGCGAACTGTCGTCGTCTCAAACTACCTTCACGTCAGGTTTCTAACTTCAGGAGAGGAGTTTGGGATAAAGGTAAGTCCGTGGACTCAGGATCTGGGCTGGGCAGAATCAGGACTGGACAGGACAGGTAATCTCAAGTGACGTTAACTGGTCGTGGAGCTTCTTTTATACTCTTCGGGCGTGTTATCAAATCAGCCGCTACAGACATTCATAGGTGGAAGGGAGCGCGAGGGTCGACTCTTCTTAGTTTTGCGCAGAGCGGGCCCGAGTTTGTTATCACTTATTCGAGTGTCGGCAAGATGCACCCCGTGATAACGCTTGATTACGCGAGGCTACATTTTAATACATTTTTAATGTTCATTTATAAATTTATGCAGATACTAGCGTTACAGTACTTATTTCGTATTGTTACGCCTCATTTACGCATTTATTCGATTTTAATGTCTAGGTAGGGTACTTAGTTAATATTTCGCGCTCTTATGCCACGCCTACTTTTGGCTTGCAGCCCGGAACGTATAAAAATGTTTTCTCGGCGTTCTTTTCCGACTTGTCGTTGTTACCGGCATGAGGCCAGCTTAAGCGCGTACAAAGTGTTCAGTGAATGCATGAGCGTGCATTTTGATTTTTGTGTAATGTTTGCCCGCACCTATTCGGTGGAGCTGCATTTCTGAACCATGCATTAGGGACGTTTCAATCCAACGCTATTGTCGGCGGAATCTACGCTTGCTGATTTACTTCTTCGCACATGGTCCAGAATACCTCGGGGCAAGTGAAGGAAGCCTTCTTCGGGCTGTATTTTAATTCAACCGTGTTCTATCGTGGACTATTTTCTTCTTGTAGCAGTCAGTGAGGAGCCGTAGGACAGAGTTTGCAAAGCTGTTAGCTTCCATTGCATTTGATTGCGGACGTCACCCAGGGCATGATCTTGAACCTTTCATATCTACCAGTCGCGTGAACTTCATAGAGCGCAGGAAGGGACCCGATTCCCGAACTTACAGATTAAAGTTTTCCCTGTCGCTTTGAGGTCCGTTCAGGCATTTTGACGCTTGGCATCCTGACGTGAACTTGGAAATGTGCAGTTCGCTCCGCGAGCTTTGTCCCTGGAAGCACACAACACGTTTCTTCTCAAGCCACGGGGTAGACACCGGTGTATCATCACCTTGCAAACAATTGCCTTATTTTAATATGTGGGATAATATTATATTGCTGTTTTGTGAATTGGTAACTATTAAAATTTGTGCGTTTTTTTGAAGGGCCTCGTAACTTGTCGGCCGATATTTATATTCGTTAATCTACGTCAACTTGCGAATAGTCACCTGTAGTTTATATATGAATTTATTATTAGACTGTGATACTAGCTTTGGAGGTTTGATTTCGTTACGGCTACCTATGTTATTTTGAAGCCTCTCTTTCAGAGAATCTTTTTGTGTGTGTGCTATTTGAGTTTACGAATTGTCGTTTTTGAACACCTGGGTAACCTGTCGTGACTTAATAAAAATTCGTTGGCGCTCATGGCATCTCTTTCTTCTGTTTCTACCGTTACAGATTTAAAGAACTGCACACGCCGTCTTCGTCTGAGCTAGCGGCAGGCAATTGTACCCGAATGAACAATAAGTAGTTTACTGAAAGTAAGTGATGCATATTTTGGCAGCTAGGCAGTCATTGTGAGTAGAAACTGAAAGAAAGAACCCCGTAATAAAGTTAATTGAAGTTTACCTCTGAAGATATGCTCTTCACCAAAGTTGGCTGAGGAAGTCTTTCTCTGATGATTTGATGAATACACTATCTTCAGGAGTTTACTTTTTATGTATTATTGTGGTAGAATATTTTAACGTTTGTCAGGGGGCATTTTTTATTAATACATTTATACGTTAAATAATAAAAATGGTAAATGTAAATAATACATTTATTTACTTAAGTACATCTTAATTTAAAATTCCAAAGTTCTGGTTTTGATAACTGCTTCATTATTTTCTTTGACCGGAACTTAAATAGTACGTAACTAAATAACGTAATTATCTATTTCTTTATTTCGGTTTTTAATGAGCTCAAATGTGGCAGAACGTAACTAAATAACGTAATTATCTATTTCTTTATTTCGGTTTTTAATGAGCTCAAATGTGGCAGAATTATTTGAATTTAATTCAACATAAAATCTGGTTTAATTCAACATATAATAGAACAAATAGTATTAAAAAAGTAATTTCATAATAGTAATTTACGATACAAGTGCGTAAAGCTACTCTTTAGGCACGAGTGAGGTAGAGTTAAAACGCGAGCGAGCGAGCGTTTTAAGCCCCGCAAGTGACTAAAGATGCTTTATGCATGTGTATCGTACAATATTTTATCTACGATAGAATATAGAAAACACGGTAAATATGAAAAAATATTAAATGTAAAGGATTACCAGCAACCGGTCGTAATTTTGGGTGTTTTAAAAATTTTAAAACACGTTGCTACTCACAACGTGCTTAATGAAATTTTTTAAATACGTTACTACTGACGACGTAAACTAATGAAAACATGTTATTAAACAGTCGTTTTACAAACTTAAAACTGCCAACTAAAAGGCAATTTTACACACTGTCTTAGATAAAGCTTATTAGGGCATTCGTCTTTTGGAAAACATGTGTTTGCAACATGGTCTTATGCGATAAAAGTTAACCTTATGGAACTTGTTTTTTAATATATTGTTATAGTATTAGTACAGGGGTCTAAAAATCAGATTAAAATAATACAATATTAAAAATTATAAAGATGAATTTAGATATGAAATGGATATCAAAATTATTAAGATGCATTTAGAAAAAAAAGGAAATATAATTTATAATTTTATTAAAGTTAATTGAGAAACAGTAGGATTTTAACTTGATTTAATATCTGAAATGAAATTGGAAGTTAATGACAAATACTTTTTCGAAACAGTACGTATGGTACGTATTAATCAAATAATAAAGCTTTAATTGTGTGTTGGACTGAAAAGAATAGGCTAGATCGCTAAGGAGATAGTATTTATCGATAAGAAAAAATGTTTTGAAACGAAAATGGTGTAATACAATTCTGTAAAATTTGAAATTAAGAAATAAACCCTGTTATAAGAGTTTTAAAATAAATATTTGGCATAATAAATGGATTAAAGTCACATAAAAACTGGCGCAATGAAGAAAACTAAAAACTAAAATATTTAAGAAGAATATGAGAAAACTAGATGGATGAAGACTAGAATGTGGTGAGAAAAGCAATTTAATACAATTATAATCTACAAAGGCAAATAAAAGTAAGGGAATGTGAATTGAGTTTATTGTGAAATTACATTTGCATCGACTGAATTGGATAACAAGGAACGCTTTACAAGGGAAGTAGATTATATCGACATCATTAGCAGAGTGAGCAGATTGGTGGGGCTTGTCAAGTGATATCTGGTGGCTTGCCTGTGGTCAAGATTCATGGTGCTGGGTTGTAGCAGAATTCATACGTGTGATTTGGTTGAACATTAAAGTAACGCATCTGTGGCTGAGGTCTATTTGTATGCATACTGTGATGAAGCTGTAGATGCTGATTCCTATGGCAAACTAGGTTCCTGTGTTGATTTGGATTCGGATTCTGGACATCTTGGCAGTTGATTGTCAGTTGAGGCCTTCGCCGTGGATTTGAGTGGAGCAGTTTTGTAGCGCGGTCAGTTGCAGAGATTGGAGGTATTGGGTTTAGCAGAGGAGAGTGTTAAGTTTAATAAAAGGTAACAGAATCCAGGTACTTTAAAATAACAACTGAAAAAAAATAAAGAGTAAAGTGAGTTAATTTTAATTAAGGAAGTACTTACTATTTGAGATTGTCGTATGACAAATGTAACGATGAAGTAACGGGTGTTCGTTAATTATTCCGGTCAACTCATCTATGACAAAATGTTCTTTTTGTCACAGCATGTCTTAGATTAAATCACATAGACATAACCTCACTTTAATGTAATTGTAAACATGACAATAATAAAACAGGCTGATATAACTTTTAGATAATTTACTATAAAAGATGCTGAAAATGGCCACCATCTTGTTGGTAACATTTGAATACACGATGCTTAACAGAATCGATCGCATTTTCTAACATGCGTGGGGTGTTATTAATTTCATCAAGTTTTTGTGAAATTCGTTGCCTAAGTTCCTCTGAATTATTGATTGGTGTAGCATATATACAGTTTTTAATGTGAGGCCATACAAAAAAGGCACAAGGTGTCAAGTCGCACGATCACGCAGGCCATGGGATTTCTGTATTTCGACTGACAATTCGATCGCCAAAGAATTGTCGTAAAATAGCCAATGTTTCATGTGTGCAGTGAGGTGTTGCACCATCCTGTTGAAAATACCCTTCTTGCAGATCATCATCCGCGTTTATGTTGCCTATAACTTAGAAGCAATAACCAAAAAGTCTAATTTTGAGAACATTAAATAAATTACCTTAAAAAAATATAGATCCAATTATCCTTCTACCACTGATGGCAGCCCAAACCCCAATCTTCTCAGGATGTAGAGACGTTTCAAGAATGGCATGAGGATTTTCAGTGCTCCACGTTCTAAAATTTTGTGAATTCACAAATCCCGTTCTGCAAAACGATGCTTCGTCAGTGAAAAAGCATTTTCTTAGTGTTTCATCATTGTTATTAAGGATGTTGATAAACCATTCACAAAATCGCAATCTTTGTGTAGGATCACCTGGCAATAATTCTTGAACTACAGTCATACGATACGGATATAACTGCAAGTCTTTATGCAACATCATGTGGCACGTTCCTACAGAGAGGTTAACTTGTTGTGACAAATTGCGAATGGAAGTTCTAGGGGCATTTTCCTTTACTTCTGTAGCTGCAACTATAGGCTCGGCACTACGCTTCAATGGTCGGCCTGCACCTTTTTGATGAGCAATACTTCCAGTTTCGCGAAAAAGTTTGACACAGCGATTAAGATTGTATTGAAATAGTTTATAATCAACAACCTCGGCGGGAAACTTGGTACGATACTCTTCAAAGCAATTCTGTACTGAATATTTCCAAATGTCATTGACGTTCACCCCATTACGAAAATAACTTTCCACCATAAACGTTTTGTGTTCTAATGTGAACACCATTTTATAAACGTAAAAAATAACGATGATATAACACGTAAGTTATGAAAAGAACTGACTTTTCAACAAAAACTGCAGAGGAAAACGTATTTCTAACAATCTTTTGAGACGAAATGGCAGCTGACGTATTCGCGATTCGCGCCGGCGGGGTATATTACGAGTTACGACATGCGCTTCAAATTAATTTATTTTGTCAGAGCACGCTGGACCGGGATAATTTATGAACACCCGTTATTTGTAATTGAATTTTCAAAACTAGTTTGAAGTATCAGTTGACAGAAGTTTTGAGTTGTCATAATAATATAGAAACATAAAATTTCAGAATATAAGCAATCTATATTAGAAAGAACTCGATCTGATTTTCAGTCAAGTGTATCTACTGCCGCTAGCAGAAAATAATTTTGATTATCAAAAATAAATAAATAGGAGAATTAAATGAATTAAAATTCAATTATATATAATACAACATGACATAAATTGGGCAAACAGAGTGGAACTGATCACCTTAACAATATTTACATAATGCACTACAAAATAATGTTTCCATTTTAAATAAAATGTTAATAACGCCATATCTCAAATACTGATATTTCCAATTAAATTTAAATTTCCAATTTACGCTAGGCATATTTATATCATTATCTAAAGCGTGCTTGTTGTTAAGTAAACTTTCTAAATCGATTCTTTTCCTTGAAAATAATAATAATTAAAGACTTCTCAGCACATAAGATTAAATGCTTTCAATCCACTTCTTAGTGGATGTGGGTCTGCAATTCAACCTAAAATGAATTTTCTTATAAACCTTCATGAGAACGTATTGTCTAGTTTTCCAGAAAAATTCCAAAATGTATTAGAATAATCTGAGGAGGGGAGACTATTTGTAAAAACTGTAGTATCTTCATTTTCTGCAGTAAATTTAACATTAGTCTTGGTGCATTCTCAGATCTTCCAGTGTTTAATTTGTGATTTGCTATGCCAATGCGACCAGGCCAAAGCGATTCCACGAAACAAGGGGGAAAAAGGAGGTGATTTTGGGGGCCTCTTGGGATTGGAACTTCTTCGCGATGGGTTGTTACAGGACTGTTCATCGGCGCAGTTTTCCACCCATCAGCGACGACCAGTCTCGATCCCTGTCGTGGGTTTGGTTTGGTCTCGGGTTCCTCCTGGGGTCACTACCGTCTTCACAGGTAGTTGCTATATTGTGGTGTGGGTTTGGGTTTTTATTTGTGAGCGTTATTGAGATTTTTCTCACCTGGGTTATGACCCATTTTATTGTGTTTTGATCGGGCTCTATTGCGTATTATTTATCTTAGTGTAGAAAAATTGATGTAAAATTTTTCTGTTCTGGTAAGGGAGGAGTTGTTACGTTTCATTTGCGCCGCCTTCCAATTTCGAATTATGTAGTATTCATTCCGCTTTGTTATGCATCTTTCCACTCTGATGTCTGTGGCTGCGCCGTATGTATTTCCCGCGATGGGCCACACCCATTTAACCTCGCGGAGATAATCTTTGAGTACTGACATTTGTTTCGAAACTCCCTTTCCGATCTCGCTTGCGAAACGAATAACATGCCGTGGTAACAGTTAGAATTTCGGAGGTTTAATTTTGGGCTGCCGTTAGTTCAATGATGTGTATGTGAGCCTTCACTACTGAAGTGGATTTATTCCCCGATCTTCGATGTAAGGGGAGCTTGACTCCCACGCCGTTGGCGGAATCTTCATGCTGCCACGTGGTTCGCAAATTCACCCAGAAATCTTTCCGGGGTGAGTAAGAGTTCTCTTCGAACTATTCTGTCGGTCTTATTATGCTATCGTGGATTATTTCCTTCTTTATAGCAACTCGTGCCGGAGGGCCGATTTGAGGCTTTGACTACGGCTGTCTTTCGCTTGCACATGTGGACGTTTCATGCGTTGGGCTTTTGTGGATCTCCGGACCCGCTTTGACCCCTGTTTGAGCGCAGGAGAGGATCCTATATGGAGGCTTACTTTCAAATCTAATTTGTCCCAGTATCGAACGGTGAAGTCCCACCTGAGCCTGCACTGCGAAAATTGTGACATTGCCGCTGTAAGCTTTGCCTGCCTTAAATCTATTTTAATGTGTGCTTTACGGCTATTGTTTTGTTGGCGTTGTAAGAACTGTGAGTATTATTCGTAAGATTTGCCAAGTCTAATCTAATTAGTGGTAGCAATTAATATTGTGGCCACCTACTATTCTGATGGTGGATGTATTTGTGATATTTATATATACTGTGATTAAATTTCATGAATTATAATTCATATTCTTTTTTGGGTATTTCGCCACTTTGCAAATTAAAATTATTAAATAACGAACGTTTCGAGGGACAATCTGCCCTCGTTGACAACGAATAACAATTAAAAAGGAACAAGAAAACTTAGCTTTTTCACGGAGATTGAAAACCACCAACCTCCAATGAATTGCTTGACATTGACGTTTGTTGATTGTGTAAACCTACTTGATCTGATCTTTAAGAATCGATAGCCAACTAGTGTCTAAAAATATTGAGAAAGACGACACGCATTTTTCTTCGTTAAGTAAAATATATGCCGTCTCCTTAATTTTACGTTTAGTTGACATCGATTCTTTAGACAAGATCTTTGTGTTATGCCAGTGTACTTTATGATTATTATCCCAAGCATGTTCTGCCAGCTTAGACTTATTGAATTGATAGGTTTTCATCATATTTTTATGTTCTTTAACTCTAACTGCTAAAGGCCTGGATGTTTCACCGATATAATATTTCCCGCATTTACAGGGGATACTATATATACAATTCTTTGAATGTTGTTCTTCGTTGAACGGTTTAGTTTTTGTAAGAACTGACCGTAAGGTATTCAACGTTTTGAATAGCGTCCTAACATTGAATCTATTTCCAATTCGTCTAATTTTGTCAGATATGCCTGGAATATAAGGTATATAAGCCGTTCATGATCTTTTTGGGTCAGGTGAGGCTATGACCATCTAGTAATTTTGTTGGCAGAACCTCTGTTGCAACAAAACTCCCTCATGGAAATTGACACTTTTTGTGTTAGGTTAGGTTGTTTTCAGTTTAAGGTTATATTTTCTGAATAGGTACATTCTTGCCAGATATTCTCGAATCTCCACATCGACTCCCGTTCTTTTAAATTTGGTCGGTCCTTTTTAAATTGGAAGTAGCATCGTTTAATGGAAATTTCTTGTTGTAACAAAATTATTTTGGACATTTTGACTTTTTCTTGGACGGAAATTAAAATTATTTTTACACATTTGATAAATCATTTATTTTCGTAAGAATATTAAAACAATAAATCTGGCAATGTGGTGGCAAGAAAATGTCGAACAGACACTGACAGAAAAAAAAGTTGCATCCGCTACATAATCGAATCAGTTAGTCCATCATGAAAAGAAAAAATCATAGCCAACTCTGTCCCAAAAAGGTCGTGAACGGCTTATAGTTAGAGTAGGTATTATATGTTTGAGTGTCATTTCTTTGTACGCGTGTGGCATTGTTTCGTGTATTGAAAATGTTCCGAACAAGAGTCTCTGGATAGCCATTATCTTGTAAAACATTAACAATAAATTCTTTCTCTTTTTTGAAAATTTCATCATTAGAGCAAACAACTTTGGCTCTGTCGTAAAGACTTTTTACAACACCTGTCTTTATGTTTTTGTGATGGTTGGAGTTAAAATGTAAGTACCTATTAGTGTTGGTTTTTTTACGGTATACTGATGTTTCAAAAGTATTTATTGTGCGTGTGATTAGTGTATCAAGAAAAGGTAACTGATTGTTTTGCTCTGTTTCTAATGTGAATTTGACGGAGGTCTTTACTGTTAATATGTTCAAGGAATTTGTCCACCTCAACCATAGCATGAGGCCAAATTGCAAAAACATCATCGACATATCTCCACCAAACTACTGGTTTGTTAGTGTAGACATGTCTACACATACACTCTAACTATACCTTATATTCCAGGCATATCTGACAAAATTAGACGAATTGGAAATAGATTCAATGTTAGGACGCTATTCAAAACGTTGAATACCTTACGGTCAGTTCTTACAAAAACTAAACCGTTCAACGAAGAACAACATTCAAAGAATTGTATATATAGTATCCCCTGTGAATACGGGAAATATTATATCGGTGAAACATCCAGGCCTTTAGCAGTTAGAGTTAAAGAACATAAAAATATAATGAAAACCTATCAATTCTATAAGTCTAAGCTGGCAGAACATGCTTGGGATAACAATCACAAAATAAACTGGCATAACACAAAGATCTTGTCTAAAGAATCGATGTCAACTAAACGTAAAATTAAGGAGACGGCATATATTTTACTTAACGAAGAAAAATGCGTGTCGTCTTTCTCAATATTTTTAGACACTAGTTGGCTATCGATTCTTAAAGATCAGATCAAGTAGGTTTACACAATCAACAAACGTCAATGTCAAACAATTCATTGGAGGTTGGTGGTTTTCAATCTCCGTGAAAAAGCTAAGTTTTCTTGTTCCTTTTTAATTGTTATTCGTTGACAACGAGGGCAGATTGTCCCTCGAAACGTTCGTTGTTTAATACGTTATTTAATAATTTTAATTTGCAGAGTGGCGAAATACCCAAAAAAGAATATGAATTATAGATTCACGCCACAAAGAAGTTTCAGAGATTATCTTCATGAATTATATTGTGATATTAGCATGCTGGCTTTATTTGTTACTGTAACCTATATTTGAGTTGAACTCCTCTTTTATATTTATTGTGCTACCTGAGTTTACGTATTCTCGTTTGAATGCCTGGATACACTTGCCGTTATTTGATAAAAAAATCCGTTGGCACCCGTTTTGAGTATTTAAAGAACTGGTCGGCCAGCAATTGTATCCAAGTAGTCACATTATGTATTGATTTTGAGGGATTAGCCAACGGAGACCCTATTTATGATAAACTCTCTATAAAAAATATGTTTTTATTTAAATCAATTTCGATGATGACCATGGTATTAAAAGCGGAAAAATACCTGTTTTTTGCATCTTTTGACACTATTGTGTTTGGAAATATCAATATTTGAGATATGGCGTTAACATTTTGTTTAAAATGGAAACATTATTTTGTAGTGCATTATGTAACTATTGTTAAGGTGATCAGTTGCACTCTGTGTGCCCAATTTAGGGTCCCCTGAACCCAAAAAAACCTGATTTTGTTTATTGGTCTGTCTGTCTGTGAACAGAATATCCCAAAAACGAAAAGAGGTATGGCGTTGAAACTTCATATATAAGTTTTGTGTACTATCTAAATGCGACAGCAAGCTTTTGAAGAAAATCGCATAACCGGAAGTATGCTGTTTACTCTTGTGATTTTTCTGTTTTTTTTTCGATTTTTTCAAAAACGGCTTTAAACGATTTTTTACAAACATTATATTTTTATTACATTTTTAAGGTGTATTGATGTGAGATAGGTGATTTTCCAGTTGAATACCTCTAAAATGGGTTTCTTTTTTTTCTTTTTTACTAACTCCTATTTTAAATAGAACACCCGGTATATTATTACATTTTTAGAATTCAGCTTAAAATTTTAGAAAAAATTTGTTTCTTGAACTAACGCTCTATTTTGTACCGTTTTTGTAGAATTTATAATTTTTCGAAAATATTTGACATATCCTTAAAAATTAAAAATTAAATTGTTGGCTAATTATAAGATCACAGTAAAAAGAAGTTGTGTGCGTGTATCACACCATATTTTTTCATATGAAATGAAATCTAGGGAAAGCATTGCCACTAGACTGACTGACATCTGCGCTGTCCGATTGACATTCTGTTGGTGGTAAAAAAAAATCCTGTTGGTCTTAAGTTTATTAACGTGGCTACACTGCACTTGTGATTTTTAAATTTTTTTCAAAAATTTTGTTTCACACAAATGTCATATTTCATGTAGGATTACATGATACAACTTAAACGACTAAAATGGAGGGTAAACGTACAAAGGTTTTGTTAACTACTCGCGAAAAACAAGCTGTTATAAATTACTAAAGTATGTTTTTTTTTCTATAATAACTGTCAAAGTGTTACAATGTTGGTAGATATGCGATTAAAACGCTAGGAAATTTTTATACCTCGTGTTGGTAGAATTTTTTCAAAATTATGGTTATGTGTCAATTTTGAATGTCAAAGTTTCTTAATTTGAACTCTTGGCAAATTTCTTTTTTTAACATGGAATCATCATCATCAATAAAAATTGGATAAAAAAAGAAAACCAAGAAATATTTTAAATGCAAAAATGAAGCCAGCGCAGCGGTATTAAATTGCCAAGATCAATTTCTGGACATATCTGTCAAAATGACAATAATTTTGTTAGTGGAAAAAAAGAACTAAAAATCTATGTACCAACATTATTAAAACTAGGGACCCTGCAGGAATGCAACTTATCCCCTACAAAGTTGACCTTGAAAATTATTATAGAAAAAAAATGTGCTTTACAATGAACAAAATTTCATGACATGACAGCAGCTGGGAACTAGATGATTACTTGAAACTAGCCAGGAAATTATTACATACCCCGAAAAATATTACATACCTGAAGAGTGGGGTGTTTCCATGGTAACAAAACATTGAGCGGGTTGTTTTCATGGTAACAAAAATATTAGCTACATCAAGATATCTATTATTCAGAATTCAATTGTAGTTATTTTTAAAATTAAATGATTGCAAATAAAATAGTATACATACCACGGTGGAAAGTTTTATTCCTGTCTCGAGATAAAGTTGACCTCGACGCTACGCGTCTTGGTAAACTACCTAATCTTTCGACAGTCATGAAACACTTCCCACCTCGGTTTGTAATATACTATTATCTTAAAGTAGCGCCTATTACCATACATTATACAACTGTTTTCAGTGACTAAAATGAAGTTTTATTCACAAGTGAGTTTTCATTATTTATACTACTGCATTGTTGGTAGCACTGTCAAGCTATGTCAAATTCGTAATTTTCAGGTTAAGTTTTGCATCAGTCTGTGCCGAATAACAAACAAAACCTAACCTACGAACCTCGAATTTGACATAGACTGACAATACACTTCAGTACTACCAATACACTTAAGTACTGTCAAACGTATATCACAAATCACAGGCGACTAATTATAAATTTATTTCGCGACATATTCTGACAGCGCAAACTATTTAGGCACAAGAATTGCTACTGTAAGATAAAACGTCGTATATCACACGTGAGCGAAATGCCATTATAAGCTCGTGAGAAATTGTATCGGTCGTGGTGGGGCACTCGCGATTCTAAATTCTCACTCGCAAATAATGATGCATTTCTCTCACTTATAATATAATCTACTATTTCCATATTTAACTAAAACTGAAATTGGAAGAAGAGCTGCCAAAATCTTTTTGGTAATATCTGGTTTTACCAATAAAAAAAGGTGTTTTTCTTCAAACGGCAGGAAAATATGGCATTATACTGCTGGATGGATGATGCTAAACTGTCACTTTATTGCCAAGCTGCAGATAATATTATCTGCCGCTGACGAGCGGCAGATAAAGTTATTATCTGCCGCTGACAAGTTGTAAATAATTTGTTATAAAAACGTTTGAAGAAAAACTACTATATGTTATTCGGAGCAAAAGTATGTTTATGTGGCTCGGCTGTACTTATCTGCCGAGCTTGCGTCCAGCCTAGCCACATAAAATATAACTTTTGCTCCTAATAACATAATATACTGTTATTTTAGTAGTTGAGTATAATTAGAATAGTTATATTGTAGATGATGAAACAAATATAAGTGTAACCCTACACCAAAAGGTGATTGAGTTTTTAACAATATATATGTATACTAGCTGCTACCCGCGACTTCGTATGCGCGAAGTTTGTTATTTGTGTAGTAAATAATGACTAATTATTTCCTGTCATGTAAATTGACATAATTGAGGATACTTATTTATTTTATTTATTTATTTATTTATTTTGGAAAACTTACAGCTAGTATACATAAATATGTAGAATCAGCAATAACTAGTAGCCATTTTACAGTTTTCGCCTATAGTTAATGATATAATTATAATATTAGGCAACACAAGTTGCAGAAAAATAAGGAAAACATATTAAACTTAAATTGTTAGTTACTCTATAAAACATACTAGCTTAAGAGCCAAAGAACTCTGATGATATTCGTTTTTTTACCGAAGCAGAGTTCGTGAAGAACAAATCAAAATCATAATTTTTGTTTACTTTGTTAAATTTATCGCTAGCTCTGTGGATGAAAGAATTTTGCCTATAGCTTGTTCGTACACTGGGCGTAGACAGAAGAATTGGATTTCTTGTTATGAATACTGGAGTACACAGAGATATTTTGCTTAATAATTGAGGACAATCTATGGAGCCGTTTGCAATATTCATTAAACAGGTAATATCAGTGACGTCCCTGCGTATTGAGAGAGGCAGAATATGATGTCGCTTACACCTTGACAAATAATCAGAATCTCTTAACTCGACTTTTAAATTCGATAAAGCGTAAAAACCTTTTTTGGATGTTTTCAATGCGGGAAATATAGGTTTCGTATCGAGGATTCCATATTTGCGAGCAGTATTCGAGAAGGCTGCGTACATATGCACAGTAAAGAATTTTTATAGTTTTAACTTGAGAGAAGTCAGCACATGATCTCATGATAAATCCCAGTGCTTTTGATGCTTTTGAGACGATGTGATCAATGTGCCTGTCAAATAATAATTTTGAATCGTGGATTACACCTAAGTCTTTAATGAATTCAACTCTATTGATAAGTTGGCCTTTGAGATAATAGTTAAAATTTAGAAAGTTTATTTTTCTAGTAAACGTTATACAGTAACATTTCGACACATTAAGGTCAAGCTTATTATCGAGACAATATTGATCTAGCCTGAGTAAATCGCTTTGAAGGACAGCTGCATCCGAGGCATTATCTATACGTTTTAAGATTTTCATATCGTCTGCAAATAATATAAATTTGGAGAAAAGAAAGCATTTTCATATATCCAAAATAAATAAAATAAAGAGTAAAGGGCCCATTAAAGACCCTTGCGGAACACCTGAAGGGACAGTTGTCTACCCAGATGTGAAACCATTGAGTACTACTGCCTGAGAACGATTTTCAATGTACGACTTAAACCACCTGAAAAGATTTCCGTGAATACCGGCCCTATGAAGTTTATTGAGAAGGATAATGTGGTCTATCCTATCAAATGCCTTACTATAGTCTGTGAAGATTGTATCAACTTGGGCCGGAACTGCCATGTTCTCGGATATATACTCATTTGATACTAGCAGATTAGTTACTGTTGAACGCTGCTTAAGAAAGCCGTGTTGTTCAGGACTAAATATTGGTTTCATCGCTGAATATATTTCAGCATATACGATTCTTTCG